>CAJQUW010006205.1:0-13022 GCA_907163375.1 Prostheceraeus crozeri
CACCCAAGACTTACACACTAGTCGGTCAGAGGGGGGGGGACGTCAGCGGAACACCTCGCCGGGCACATTAACCCATACATCACGACACTGGCGGACCAGTAGGGGGGGGGGACTCAGATCACGGTACTGTGCGGCCATCTTGCGCTATCTGGTGTTCGCCGTTGTTCTTAGCTACTGACGTCTGTAGGGACGAACAGCCAGACAATGGACAACACTATGTAATTGCTTTTACTTGAGCAGAAGCTGACTAGCGGAGGACAAGAGACGTATGTCACGTCCATTTAAGAAATCGACGAGAAAACGCAAACCATTGTCATACCTTATTGAGTTTGGATGGACAACTGAAATTGAGGAGTCGATTGCGAACAGTTATCGGCCTGTTCTGAAAGTGTCACCTCGATCAGCGAGAAGTCAAATTAATCAAAAATTACCGTGATATAAAAACACAGAGAAACCGCCAAAAATGCTGGGTGTGTAAATCAGATTGCATCACTATGTTGACTCAATGCTCAGAAATTTTATCGTGCGAGGACTTGTTAAACGATCGACTATATTCCTCTTGAAGAGTAACAATTGCTGCTTCAAGCTGTCTGTCTGCTCAAAGGCGGCAGAAATCATCGAGCGCTTCAGACATTCAAACAGGACGTCAACTTTGTATAAGAAATGATTAACGGGCACAACCCTGCAAACCGTTACCATCACCAAATCTGCTTCATTACGAGCCCACGTCAAATGCTATTGTTAATGGCTTCATTCACAAACGGGGAGAACTTACATTCTCTATGGTGACTAGTCATAAGTATTCGGGGAAGGCCTCCTCACAGTGAAGAGCTCAATCTCATGCTTGATTCCAGGTGCCCAAGTTTCTACTAAATCGACAATAACAGTTTGCTAATGACTGAGATTAACGGGCCCGGATGTCAGAATCCTAATTACTGTAGACAAGTCGGTGCAGAGGAGAGAAAGAATTATACTCTCAAAATTGTACGAAATGATCGATTCATTCACCAAAAAGACTCGAAAAACACGCTATACTATCAAGGCTGTAGGCATTGACAGCATTAACGATGGGCCATATTCATCAATTGATACTCAAGCGTTAACGCCAATCTTTTCAATATTTCCGGAACAGTGCCTCTCAGCGAAAGTCATCTGGTTCTATTGAACTTGTTTAATTGGTATCGATCACGCCTGCTCTTGCACATACTGGTGAATAACTGTTATGAAAGGCGATCATTGGTAGGAAGAAATCAGGCTCCACTCGGGATGGGTCGTTTTTCAGGTGGATCACATCTCTCCAATCTGTCGAGTATTTCTGTGCTGAACATGTTTACCATAATAAAACCGATTGATTTAACCTGATTTTCTGGTTCAAACCGAGACCATGGGAGTTTCTGCCTGTAAACCAAATGTCAGTGCTGTAAAAATGACGATGGAAAACCATAAACCTGATCGAATTGTAGCCTGCGCACAAGAGATGGGAATTCAATGGTTAATGTCATACCCCCTGGATTTAAAGGATCCAAGTTCCTTACCCGACAAACAAAGATCACAAGCCGAAAAATTATTGCGCGTTGCAAGAGAACGACAACTCCTGACAAAATCCTCTCAGTCTGGCATCTGCGTACGCGATAAACAAATCGGGATCGAAATGTCAAATTTAACTTCGCAAGAAAACCTGTTCTAGAAGATGAAATGTCGAGCTATCAGGGTCCTGTATTCTATACCTTCCCTCATCATCGGGTATTGGTCAAAACCAGCCAAATCTACGGCCAATCACGGGTAGTCTAATTCAATTCTCTCGCTCAATCAACTTCCCAAGGGACTACTCAGGGGGGGAGGGCTGAATGATGTATTGGGGGGGGGGGGCAGGGAGAAAGAGACCTCGAAGTTGGTGGGTGAGTGGTTAAACTTCGGGCTGGGTTGTGGCTTCTTCGCGATATTTAGAGAAGAATAGGATTGGCTATCGTGGGTGACATTGCAAAAAATGTACCACAGGGAATTAAGATTTCAGAACGCGTTCAACATGTGCATCAGGTTCCTGTGGAGGAACTTCTGGAGGTACGTGGTTGAGATACCGAGAGGTCTATAGTATGATAAGTTCTAACCTTTGGAGATTAAAACGGCACCTTCCTGGCACTCACTGCATTGGTAGTTAAACGGTTGATTAAATTGATGACCACATGAATAGATAGCCCGATGGGTCCAAATACGCATATTGGAGGTGTTTATGTTAGAGTGGCACGGATATTTAGTGACTCTGTTCTCCAAGCATTGATGATGCATATAGATAGTCTGACATCGATGAAATTGTAGAGGAATTATTCTGTGATAGTTCAGGTATTTAAATTGTTTTGTGGAGGTGGTGGGACAATGGGACTTTGATATAAGTAGGGTATGGGAATGACATCCATACTCTCTGATTGCAAAGAAGTAGAAAGTTTTAGGTGTCATGTGGGAATCCGTCATCCGATGAGTTACCGAATAAATGTTGGTATTCGAGTCAGATATGAAATGTTTCACTAAAAGAAACATATAGAGCGAAATTGCCAAAATATTCGATCCGCTTGGTTTGACGGCAGCGACAGTAATTCGAGCAAAAATCGCAGTTTCAGGAAATTATGAATGGAGAAGGCATTGGCTGGGACGAACCACTAGAATGATAGAAGATATGAAACAATGGAAAGGAATTCTTGAAGAGCTTCAAAAACTATTGCAGAGCGATTTACATTCCCAAGATGTATTTCCCTGAATGTAAAAATTCAAACGAACTGCCGACGTTGTGTATAATTCTCAGATGCGGTCTGAAGAAGCGTTCGGAGCCTTGCGCCTATATTCGCCAAAAAGTGTCGTCCCGATGACCTATACAAATTTACTAACCTTACATTTGCGCGAAATCACGTGTTGCCCCTATAAAGTCTTTGACCATTCCGAAATTATACTGCAAAAAAGCTGCTGTTATTCGGCGGGCAAGGACTAAATAGCACATTAAACGGAGCGAGACCAGGTATAAGTTCTTGATCGAACCAATATTTTATTTTCACTGACAGCATGATTGTGATGGGTTGGATTCAGAAATGTTTCTAATAAAACTATCCCCCTTCGTGACCTGCAGAGTAATTGTAGATCACAAGTCAGACATCTCATTCACAATGGAATCACATACCTTGGTACTGTGGAATGTAAGCCCGATCAGATTTCTAGAGGAATTAAACCCAAACTGATCTGAATCTGTCTTGGCAAAATGGACCGGACTTCTTACGTTTCCTCCCCCCCGAGAGCATCCAATGGCCCATGCACGGAATATCCCGTATTCGCGCACCCGATATTTAGTATATAGGATAGCAATGAAGTCAATGTCTGCTCCAATAGCCGTGGAGAATCAGTCCCCCAAATATGGAAAACATTCTCCCACTCTGGAAGAAAGTGAAAAGAATCATGGCTTTCATTTTAGCCGCTTCATTAACAATTGCACTCGCCCCCAGGGCAGAGAGGATCACTGGACATCTGACACACCGGACGAACTTCAATCGGCTGAGGTAAAGATAATTAAGGTGTTTACAAAGGCCAATTGCGCAAGCAGATATGAGGCGGGGTCAAATGACAAAACCTACTTCGCCATCATCATCGATGATTAATGCGACTAGTCCGTGTCGGACGGACGCTTAAAATAGAGGCTGAATTTTCTCTCACTTACGGTATGAAACCACCCAATTCTCATCGGCGGTGATCATCCTGTTTCGAAACTCATATTACGGGAGACTCACTGAAACTGGTCTTCACACCGGACTTGCATCTAACGGTTTTTTTTTTTGCAAAGTCTCGAGCTTAAATTCTGGATTAAATTAAAGCCCATCGCAAGTTGCTCGAAAAATTATCGTCAATAAATGTGTAATATGTCGTCTCGATTTGAGTCCACAATATATCTCAACTTAAACACTGCTTCATGGCTGGGGCTGTGGCGCGGAGGCCGTTACCTGAAGAACGACTGACAGCCCTCATTCTACGCCTTCCACTTGCACTGTACTGCGCCTTGGGACTACTACTTCGGACCATTCCACGGTCGCAGATTAGCAGGAATAGGTCTGATTAAGCTCATATATGGGCGTTATTTTTACCTGTTTGAAACACCAGAGCGGCTCACACTCGAAATAGCTAGAAGACGCTTCATGCTGAAGAATTAATAATGGTGTTAATGAAGGATATTTTTTCGCGTCGAGGTATTTCACACTCGACCCTCCCATTATCAGTGACGAATGGGCTAACTCAAATGGTCGGAGAGGAGAAACAAGCTAAAGGAGATGATATTCGAAAATATTGGAAACCTAAAGAAACTATTCGGCTAGTAACCTTCTGTGCCGAATCGTGGTGACATAAAATGGAAATTTTCTACCTCCTTTGGCTCCCATCAAAATGGATGCGCGCTGAATCGAATGGTCAAAACGAGCAAGCGATGTCTGAAAATCGTAATTGGAGATCAGAAGTACCTTAACGCCCTTGTGAGTTATATAGACATTATATGGTTGAATGCGCAAACATAATCAATCAGAGGACCGATTGGAAGAATCCCACTGATCCGAACGACGGAAGTTATCTATGTCCAAACGTTCATCCTTCCTGGGGCAGACGCCAACATCCATTCGTGCCACCAGGACCGTTCCGGACACATGCCTTTTAATAGGACCGAGTTATATTTTGTACAAACATTAATTGGACAAATTTCTGGAAACGTTGGGCCCGAGACGTGGTTACCCCTCAATTATTTCCTCGAAAGAAATGGAATACTCTTGAAAACGCGATGTAGGAAGTCGGCTCTCGACATCGTTTGTAATAAGTGACAGCAATTTGGTCAGAGGAAAATGGTGTGAATATGACAGGAAACTACATTTTGACGGAGTCAAAACTTCTAATAACTTTGAACAAGTGATGGTGTTTGAATATATTTTAACATTACAAATGGTACAACGATAGGATACTCGTTCTTGATCAAAGATCTTAAATAAATGATAAGGTGGACAACCACGAAACCTCGTTAACAACTAGACACATGATTGAAAAGAACATAGAGGAATACTCACATAAGGACCTCCGTGAACTGTAATACTACTGTTACGTAACGTAAAATGTGTTACAACCGGAAAAATCGAGGAAACGTTCAAGGGCAAAGACGGCAAGGTTCGCAATGTTTCAGTTAGAGTCGGGAAAAATAGTTTAGTTAGACCTATCACTAAGATATCGGTTATCTTGAGTGAGTCTGAGTGACTTTCATTTTTCTTTATGCTGTGTTTCCCTTTCTTTCGTGTGGCGGGAGGATGTTTTGCTGTAATTCTCATATATTTCGTTGTGTGAGTTGAATTTCCTTCTTAATTAAATCTTTGTGTTGGCTTGGCTGTTGATTCCTTCCCTTTGATGAGTAACTTGTTAGGGCATTGTTGCATCAGTAACTCGCTGACCAGTTTCGGTTCATGGGAATTTATGCGTGGGACCGTTGTGATTGGACAATACGCCTTCCCCACGCACAAGTCATTGTCGGCCTATCCTGTGACTTGATTTGAATGGTCATCACACAAAATGTTTGTGCACAGTGACTTCGGTGCCTTCGCTCAACAAATTTGAATCGGACACTACGGACGCTAGTATTTGTAACGGTCTTCAGAGACAATATTGAGCTACCGCCAAGGCGGATGTACACAATATAAGTGCCGATACAAATCGTTGATTGCTTTGAGTTATACCGCAATAAGCAGAACAGTTGGGATAAAATTCATGGTTAATAGATGTGAATGCAAAATGTCATTCCAGCAGCGTGAAGACTGCTTTAAACCATAAATGCTACGATTTAGTTTGCACACTAAATGTTCCTTCCCTTCAACCTCAAAACATGCGGGTTGTTTCATGAAAACTTCCTCTGTAAGTTCTCCGTTCAAGAATGCCGTAGTAACATCAATTTGATGTAGTCTCAGACCATTCTTTAATGCATACGCAAGCAAAATCCTGATTGATTCAAATCTCGCTACAGGACTAAATACCTCTTCGTAATCTACTCCGAATTTCTGAGAATAACCCTGAGCAACCAAACGTGCTTTATACCTAGATACAAAACCATCTTCATCCAGTTTTCTCATTATAAAAAACCCCATTTACTTTACTTCCGACCTCTTGTTTGCCGCTTCTGGCAATTCCACCAGGTCCTCCAAACATTATTTGTTTTGCTAGCGAGTCGTATTCAGATCTCATGGCCTTGTATCCAGTTATCCTTCTCATGGACTATTCAAAGCTTCAGTCGCTGAAGTAGGTTCCGTTGCGATACTTTCACACTGTGGTTTAGCCAAAAATTTTTCCATACATAAAAAAATTTGGAGGCCTTATATTACAACTACTTGACCGCCTGACCGTTGCGCTTTCTTCACCTGACTCATTGTTTTCATCTCGAATTAAACTTGCGTATCAAACTGATGAGAGGAGATAGCTCCTTCTGTTTTGGCTCGTTCAATTTGATAAAAGATTTTTCGTCAAACCTTACATCTCGATTTATAGATACCTTTGAAGTTTGACTATCAAAAATGCGATAACCTTTCGTGTCTGTTCCATAACCGAGACCATAACCATGCCTCTCATCTTTTGGGATATGAACGTACGCAACACATCCAAAAACTTTCAAATGTCCTACCGAGGGTTTATGACCCGTCCATGCCTCATACGGTGTTTTTCCTGGGACAGCTGATGTCGGACATCTGTTTCTAACATTAAAACGGCTGTTGAGATCTCTTCGACCCAAAATTCTTGCTGTAAATCAGCGTTAATGAGACATAGACCACTCAGACATTCAATCAGAGTTCTATTCATCCTCTCTGCGACTCCATTTTGTTCCGGCGTTTTCGGAACAGGTGCAACTGTATGAGTAAATACCCTCATCTTCAGATAGACTTTGAAATTCTCTGGACATATATTCTCCTATATTCTCCCCCGTTATCTGAACGTATAGCCTTGACCTTAAAACCTGATGACTTTTCAACAGATGATTTCCACTCAAGGAAGCATTCAAATACCTGGCTCTTTCTCTTGACAATATAGATCCATGTATACCTCGTCTTATCATCAATAAAAGTCAGAAAGTATTCTCCTTTTCCCAAAGACGGTGTATTAATTGTGCCACAGACGTCACTATGAACTAGTCCTAAAGGCTCAGCCGCTCTCATAGCTTGGACAGTAGGGAATCGTTCCCGACATTGTTTTCCAGCAATACAGGGCTCAAAAATTCCTATTCCTTTGGATGGGTCATAGTCAAAATCGCTAAAAGTCTGAGTTAGCAAGAACCTTCAGATTATTTTGACTAAGATGAATAAAACGTTGATGCCAAAGTATCTCAGAACTAGACATGCACATCTGACTCCTAGGTCGACATTCTAGCTTGTACAGGCGTCCCAACTTATTTCCATGAGCAATAACTCTTCCATCCCTCTCTTGAATAAGACACTTATCGCCTTTAAATATAACGTCGACTTTCTCAGTGGCTTTAGACACACTCAAAAGATTGAAAGATAAATCAGGTACATGCAACGTATCATGCAAAGAAGATACATAAATCCTACCATCAGGTGATATCATATCAAGTACTTATTCCACGAGAAGGGAATAAGTGACCACACCGTGCGACAACTAAAATCTCGGTTAGTTATCCTTTCATCGATGTAAATTGATCATCTCTTTATAGCGTTGGATGACAAGTTGTATGAATAGTATGAAAATCCAGATTTCCCTTTTCACGTTGCGCAATGTTACATTTCTGACTCCATAATGTCTGCAATTGACCAGAGCCCAGGTTTCTCTCACATAATAATTTCCTCGTCTACAATCAAACAGGTTGGCCGTCTCACAAGTTTCATTACGCAATTTTTCCAAAGAGGGACGTTATCTGTGTTTTCTCAATGAAATTCTTTCTGTCAAGACACGAACAAGTTACGGAGAATACTCGCGTTAGTCAATAAATACGGGCTTCAAGTAAGTGGCAATAATCAAGTGGCCACCGCTAATAAATAATCAAGTGATCTGGTTGGTTTTGTAAGGATGTTGAAATTAACACTCCAATAAGTGTCTCAAACGACTGCCGTGTGACCCAAATATATTTATGAAATATAACTGAATAAACACAGTGCTAATCAAGCCATAAAAAAGCAAAAGAAATCAATGTGTGCCATTCGAATCAATGCAGTATTTGAATAAGCCTAAGGATTTTATGTTCGCCGTTCGCTGAAGTAGAAACAGAAATGAATGTGTCTTAAAACACGTGTCTTAAAAGCATCATTTTCCAGCTCGATTCATAAGACATTACGCAATTATTGACTTTCTGTGGTTCTGTTGCTCTTTTATCGTCGGTCTGTGACCATATCAGGGATGCCCTAACAGAGAGTTTTCTCTTTTCCACTTAGCACCGCATTACGCAATTTTAAAATGTTTGAGTGAGGAGAGACTATTGATGGAGAGACACCTTCGCCGTTAGTATTTCCCCAACTTTAACAATGTAGTATGTATGAAAGTATGAAGATGCGTGCGCCTCTACAATTGCGTTCTCGTGGAATAAGTTAGTTATTGCACAGTACGTCAAGTCTCGCGCTTCGCGCTCGACTTTGCGTACTGTGCAATAACTATTACTTACAGTACCACATCCTACCGCTTTTACTCTCATACGTTTGTCTCCTAGAGCAATTTCATTCGCTAGATCAAAATATTTGATATCAACAAAGCATGCCACATCAGAACACATGTGACTGGTAGCACCTGAATCAATCAACCAACAGCTCTCACGCACCTCACTGTTCATAATTAGCATATGATCAGTAAATAAACTGCAATCTAAGTTGTCTCGCCCACTCACTTTTACTTTTGAATCCCTCGACGAATTTCGCACTTTAATGAATTCACGACAGTGGCGTTTGATGTGTCCAGTTTTCTTACAAAATGTCTTCTTCTTTCTTGAGTATCGTTCCCCCGTTGCTAACACCCTTTCTGAGACCTTCACCGCTTCAGACCGCTCTTTAATCCGTCGCTCCTCGTTGAGTAAACGTTCAGTAATAGTCTCCACAGAAGGAACATCACTTTGTTTCAAGAGCTGTCACCAACATATTGTAAAGAGTCCTGGATAAAACTGGCCAGAAGATAGAAATTCAGCGATCTTCATCGGTTAATGGTCGTCCATTGCCGCCAATCCGTCGAATATTTCACTCAGAGCTTTGATATGCTCTTGCACAGACTGACCTTCACTCAAATATAATGAGTGGAGCTTACGTCGAAGTTCGCGTCGATTTGCCCAAGTTTTCCTTTGAAACTAATTTTTCAAAATATTCCATACCACCGTAGGATCGCCGATAAGGTATAACAAAGAAGTCTCGATGGATAGCACTATTGTCGCTAAGGCTCGATCGCTTCTTTTGACAAACTTCGCGTATTTTTCTCCGTCTGAAGAAGGAGGTGAGATTTCGTCACCATTAACGATTGACCATACTCCTTCCTTCACGAGCGCCATTCGACATTGGATTTTCCAAGTGTTGTAGTTCACACCGTTTAGAGGTATGATGGCTACTTTTGATTCCGCCATCTTGAAACACACTCAGCCGAAGATCACTATCACAGCGAATACTCAACAACTGTCGTATCACGTCGAGTAATGTGGGCGTATAGTTCCGTTGAGCACCTTAAAAGTCAATTTGCCGTTCTGGGCCCATAACCTGTTGAAATTATTAACAATACCCAGAAGAATCCAAAGAGTTCTGGAGAACAAAGGTTACCCTACAAAATACTGACGTTCATCTCTGGAAACAACAAACAAGCATTTGTGGCATTGCAAGCGCTTTTATTTGTCGACTTTAAGCAGACTTTTGTGTATTTAACCTAAGTAATAAGATACAATGGAAATCTATTGACAGAAAGAAAATGTTAAAAATCGCTATTTTTGCATATATTATAGGCCTACTAAAAAAAATTAAAAATCGACTTCATGAGTGAGCGAATTTTTTTAGACAGCTCAGATATTATCTAAATTTGATGTCATGCATGTTTGATAATGAATCAATTTGAGAAACTAGCTCAAAAGCTTTCCATAGCAAAATTATGTCAAAAATCAGCTTTCTGGTAAGATTATCATAAACTTTTTTTCCACGTCTGTAGATGGAGACGGTCGTAAACGATTTTGAGGCCAAGATTTCATGCTTCTGTGTCAATACAATAGGAATTAACAACACCACCCATAATTGTTGCTAACAAAAAAATGGCTCATTGTTTGAAATATATAAACATGATTACATCTACTGAAATTGCTGAAGTAGGGCATAGAAACATAGTTCATTTTGGTAACGGTCGTAAATCGTTTATAACGATGAAACTGTGCAGTAACAAGATGATAATATTTAAAGATAGCGACTCAACTCAAAAAGGAATTTATTAAGCATGCCATGAAATTTAATAATTAGAGCGAAAAAAATTGAAAATACTTCTACAAAAAGCTCTTCCAATAAAATTACGTAATAGAGTGAGACACCCTATACTCGGGCCACTTAACACTTCATGGATGAATTAGACATGGAAGGAATTGCTTGTTTTGACTTCAAATTCGACCACAAGAAGATGAAGGCGGGGTATCGAGTTACATATTGCAAAGTTATGGAGAGCCTATTCTAAATGCTATGGTCCACCACATATGAACTTTTGATGGAGATGTTCCGATTGGCTCCATTATCAGGCAACCTGTCGCCTATAATGAGCCGACTTCTCGTTTAAAGGAGAATTTCTCTATTATGGTCCTATGTTAGGAAGTTTCAAGTAGATTATCAGTATTTAGTTTTCCATTTACTTATTGAAAAAAAATCAAATCTAGCTTGAACCCGAAATGCGTCCGCTAAGGAAACATCAATTGGGGGGGGTGTTTGCTGAATTTTTACCTTATATACAAACCTTAGGAGCCAAAATTTAGCCTGATTAATGCAACACAACGCAAACTACTCCACGACACACATCCCAACATGGTTTCATGTTTATATCCTACAGAAGAAGGTACCTCACGCAAGTGTTGGATTTGAGGGGAGGGAAAGTGGGGAAGTTCCCCCTGCACTGCCTTCATCTCATCCCCGAACTGGAGATGTCACCTTCCTTCCCTGAGGGGGAAGAATATTTCCAGTAGATAGGCTTTAACATTGCCCTCAACCAGATTGATTGAGCATCATTTCATTATTTTAGTGAATATTAGCAACATTGACAGGCGCAGGCCTAGTTCCCACATCCCTCACGAATTCTTCATAAAGCTTAAATTGTCTTATCATCAATAATTGACCTTCTTTGTTCATAAAGATAACAAATAAATTCGAGAAGCAGAAAGTGCTGAATGAAATAATTAGAAGGTAGCGACAACCATCACAAAAAGAGTGGTAATCCTAGAATGACTAATCTTGATTCTTTTCAGGGGTCTAGATGACAACACCCACAGTATTTATTCATATTAATGTAATAAACTCTTCACAATCAATAAAATCAAGTTTGGGAAACATTGATTTTAAACTTTCCCACACTTGAATAATGACAGAAGCCCCGAATTTTGTGAATCCATTATAGTCTAATTACATTACATTACAGAATGATCCATCTGCGGACTGTTTGTGTGGATCTTCACATGCAATACCAACTAATAATTACTTGATGCACAAGTGAGGTTATCCCCACGCACACCTTATTAGAAGCATTATTTAACCAAATGCGGGGTGGCAAACCAAATGCCTTGCATGGAGAGACCCTTTCAAGGATCAAATGTGGGCTATCTCTCCTACGTTTTTTTTCCATTTATGGTTCAACTGTTTTTTCAAAATAATTAGCGGCGCGGGCGGTTCTTATGCGAGGATGATAGTGGTGCTATATGAATCAAAGTCCTCTTTCTTTTTGATCACACCTTTTTCCACCGGCATTGGTTGCAGCGTTGACCCAAAAACTTCCGTTCGAACGCTTCCCCTACTGCTATCACTCAAATAATCCAACACAAGGATAAACCAACCTAATCATCTAATCGTCGTAAAGACGCCAATAAATGAAAAATAATTTAATTGGTTGTTATTTAAGAGGCCAAAAGAAATGCCGATGACGATTTAAGAGTTAATTTTTGCGCAATTGGATCCCGTAGTATCGACTGTTAAGGAAATTTTCGACGTTGTTTGCATCGAGAAATTAACACACTGTTGACACTAAACTTCTACGCACAGAGAAGACGGTTGTGCCTTATTCATACCGTGGCGCTATCATCCGCGTGCGCGTTGAATTTACTCGGTATGAGGAAGTTTCGAAGACATCCACCGTAACGATGACGTCATCTCCACAAGGGACAACGCAATATCCAGAAGCTTACTTGTATATCAATCAACGGTTAAAATATACACTACCCAGTCAAGGCAGAATGAGTTGCAGGCGTTTCATCGATACGTGATTCCGTGCCAATATTCCCTGGCCACATTATAGAAAGGTACCATCTTACTCGGAATAACATTTCAATTCCACTAATATTTTAAATTTAGCAGAGCTTACTACCACATCGCCTATGTTTCCAAATTTTATAAAGAAAAAATGCGAGGCGAACCTGTTTCCTCCTCCGCATATACAGTCATCCCATCCCCGGAGCAGGTCGTTTCCAGCCGCTAATGTTTGACCGCCTTTCCCCCCCGCGTTGAAACAAATTCACTATCATCAACGGCAACTAACCATATACTTTCTGGTGTCTAGAAAGGGTGAGAATTTCCCGACATTACGATGTGTATTTGTGACTAGACGTGATTTTTGTGGCTAAGAAACCACGTCAGTGGAATATTGCAGCTGAATCGTGCCGGCAAAAAACCGGCGGTTTTGCCAGAAATTTCTCATTTTAACCTGAAACATTTTTGTTAATTTCATAATGGGGGGGGTGTTACGGTCCCCCACACCCCCCCCGGTCGCGACGCCTCTGGCTTTAGCCCTTAGTAAACACTCCTTCTGACGTGCCCACCACACTGGCT
>CAJQUW010006206.1:0-59704 GCA_907163375.1 Prostheceraeus crozeri
TATCACATGCACAGAGTCACTGGCTGGTTTTGGAAGCGCAGTTGAGTAGCTTGCAACATTCAACATGATTTAGAATTTGAATTTTAGCTAACTCGGTGAAGATTTCGAAGCATTTCGTTGCATTTCGAAGCCAAGCATGGTGCTGTCAATGCGAGAGATGAACTTCTTGGTCAAAAATGTTTTCCGCGCCAATGGGGAATATATTAATGAAGTGAAGAAGGGGTTTTTAGAAAGACCTCCTGCATCTGATTTGCCTCATCGAAATGTTGATTGGAGTCCAATCAGTGAGTTCAGAAAAACTGACTCGGTGCACGATCCATCACGTTCAGATCGACCATTAATCTTAAGTGATAAAAAGGTTATTCCTGAAAATGTTATTTCTGAAGCTATGACTCATTGGCCAAACAAGTCGATGCGTCGCTTATCCCAAGAAGTGGCTCTATCTCTCGGGGCGGCTCATCCTGCTATAAGAAAGAACATAGGCCTATATCCGTACCGCATCTCTGGCCAACATGAATTGAATGATGCCGATCATGACAAGCGCCTTCAGTGCTGCGTTTGGTTCAAGGAAAATCTAAATGAAAATACGTTTTCGATGAGACTTTCTTTTCTGATGAAGCTTGGTTTCATCTATCAAGGCATATCAGTAGCCAGAGTTCCCGAATATGGTCTAGTGAAAACCCACACGAATTTGTTGAGAAGCCATTTCCTCTGATGTCAAGAATACGAATGCTTGGGCCGATATTCAACTATTATTGCAAAAATTATTTGACAAAATTATTACTTCGCTCGTTGACGAATAAGTGACGATGAAAGTTTGACTTAATATTTCTAGCAAGATGGAGCAACCGCACATACCGCCAATTCCTCGATTCGATATTTTAGTTGAATATTTCAAACAAGAGTTATCGCTGATGGAGTTTGGCATCCGAGATCCAGGATTTGAATGTCTTGGACTTTTACTGGTGGTTAGCGGTGAAGCAGGACGTTTACGGAAGCAGGTCACGAAATCTACATGAGTGTAGAGAAAACAACCGACAGTAAATTGACGCTATCAGGCACGAGGAAATCACCAAATGTTTGAGAATATGATACGTCGAATTGACATTTGTATTTGTGAACAAGGTGGACATTTTCAAATGTTTTTGTAGTATGTAAATAGATATTTTTGTGATCACACAGAAGTCGAAGTTTCTACAAGATAAACTCCACTTTTTGTTGTGCCATGGCAATCTATTTCTAAGCGACAAAGTACTGTGCATGCATTGATTTATTAGGTGCACAGTGACTTTATGAACGCACTGTATAAGGCACAGATCCATAGGCGTTGGTCAAATCCAGCCAGACGACATGGATATCTTTACCCTCAAGCTTTGCCTACCTCAACCGATTCCAAACAACCAGGGAAACCAGCTTTTTGAATGCTCGTAATGACAAAACCGTTTGCGAGCAGGAACTTAGTCAAACGCTTCACCATCACACTGAAGAATACTTTTCCCTTCACATTAAACAACGAAATTGGTCGGAATTGACCTAGAGTGGTTGCATTGCTCTCCTTAGGCATGTATATGACATCTGCCACAGACCAAGATTTGGGTATCTCTCCAGATTCCCACACTCTTGGTACTGTTTTCCATAGGTACTTAGTTCACCTCTTAAAGTTTTTGTAGACTGTTCGCGTAATACCGTTCGGCCCTCCAGCTGACTTAGCTCTCGCTTTTTGAATCACCGCTTCAACTTCCACAAGCTAGATCTTTGATGTATCAAAATTTGTTGATGAAATTGATGGCCTGTCGAGCTCAATCACACTGTGCACATCCGAATTCCTGTTCGGATCAGAACAGGTGTTCTGCAACACTTCCTCTAGCTCTTCCACTCTAATCGTGAGGGTACCACTCGCCTTCTCTTGGAGGGTTTCTCTTGTAAAGCGTAAAGGGTCCTCCATGAAAAGCTTCCTTTCTTTCCTTGCTTTGACCCTCTTGTTCAGTTTCCTTTCGACTTTCGCCAACTTCGATATTGCGACCTAATATTCTTGCAAGAGATCATCTATTTCAGTTGGTTCCGCTTCATTGTATGTTCTTTTGAGACTTCGAAGTCTCCGAGCTTCTTTCCTGAGCTCCTCAATCCGTCGCCGCCGCATGTTGATGGGACTGATTTTTTCTGGTCCTTCTTTACTGCCTGATTGACGTTTCTCCTTCTTACCGAACATCATAATGCCATTATCACTTATCATTACCGCGAATTTCACAGCTCTCACACACGCACTTTCTCTAAGCGCGTCGAATGCGTGCGACAAGTTTACGTCCATTGCTCTCAATGCCGAGTCCCCTGACTTCGGCCACTTAACGAAGATGCGTTCAGGTAAAGGCTCAACAACGGGTTCTGCCATGACCAGGGATTGCAAATACCCGTGTTTTTTCAAGCACCCGGATCTTAGACCCGGGTACCCGAGCGGATCCCGGATCCTATTATTATAAGTGATAAAATTGCATGTAATTCGTTTTCTAATTAAGATATTATAATTATAATATATATCAAGGATGTGGAGCGGTACAATTTTACCGCTCCGCTCCGATAACACTTCGCTTTCGCTCCGCTCCGCTCCAGTCATTTTTTCATACCTAGCCACTCCGCTCCGCTCCACTTAAACCAAATCCTATTAATTTACCATACCATAGATAAAACGATTTCCTTGAACTTTTTAGGTTGTTTGACTACTGTAAATTATGACTGACTTCCACTCTGATAATATGCTTAACTGCAAAATATTAGCCTTATGCTTGTCGAATTTTAAATACGAATTATGGCCGATAACCATGAATGATTTAAAATAAATAATGATTATAATTGAACAATACTTCGAAAGCGGATTATACATTAGCATTAATAGTGATTCTACACTTATAATGTGATAATAACTTAGTGACTCACCTGAAGAGTAACCGCAAATATGTGTGACAATCAGAAAATTCATTCTGTTGCAGCCTCATACTAGGTAGCAATACGATGCTATCAGGTAACGATGCTCGCTCATACTGATATAAGCATGAATAATAATTAATAAATTGTAGTTTTCTGTAGGCAGAATTTTTCTTGTATTTTTGAAATGATAATTTTGTATCAGAAAAATTTGATAAATTTTATAAGAATAATTTTGTATAAGATGTAAGGAACGATACATCGGTACTCGGTAGTACGATAAGAACTTTGCATAGAAGAATTAATGAACATCTGAAAAACAAGACTTAATCCATCTATAACATCTCATCACATGTCAAATAACCTAGCAAAATATATCTGTGTCAATCATTCATTAACCTAACATTCCGTGAGCCAATGCACACTAAAAATTTGAACCCATCCATAGGAACGAATATGAACTGTCGGACTTCCATTTTTAACTTTCAGATTTCTTTCAATTTTAAATCATATCTTTATTGGCTTTCTTATTAACGGTTTATACAACCCTTCCACTTACTGTATAACTTGAGAATGGAGTCTTATCTCCAAATAATGTTGAAAAAATAAATAATAGACTAATATCTTACGAAAAATAGTGTAATAATAATAATGAAAAAAATCATTCATTATGATAAAACTTTGTTGACTTTGTCAACATCAGGTTCTCTCCCACTCCACTCCACTCCGCTCCGCTCCAGTCAAAATTTTCTTTACTACCGCTCCGCTCCGCTCCAAATTTACTCCCACTCCGCTCCGCTCCGCTCCACATCACTGATATATATATATATATATATATATATATATATATATATATATATATATATATATATATATATATATACATATATATATATAAATTCCGAAATAGCCCAAAGTTATTGGAATTGAAAACAAGATTGTTAGGAGCGCACAACATGTTTCAGCAAATCATTTGCCATCCTCAGTGAAATCAAGCAAATAAAGATAAAACAATCTTTAAATACAAAATTACAAGTCATTAGGTCACCGATATAAAATCACTGAATTCACAAAATGAAGTCAATTCTGAAGGTCACTTGCATTGGAAGTAGCTACGCAATAAAATACACAATAGAGCCATGAATTACAAATCTAACAACGCATTAATGGAGCTTGCCCTTTCATTCATGAGAGTGCTAAAGTTAGACTTCTTTATTATAATTGATTCCAGAAATCTAGGGTATTCAGTACAGGCAATGATATCGAAATTTTCTTTCTTTGGTGGATGTACATGCATGCTTATTTCGGTTGGCGTTGGATACGCTTTCAAATGTTCGTTGATTCTGGTAGCAAAATGGCGGATAGAGCTGCCCACGTAACACTTTTCACAGTGATCACATGTGTATTTGTACACAAAATTAGATTTTAACTCGGGTACAACTTTATCCTTATTAGAGAAAAAATTGCCAATTTTCAAGGTTTTAAAAACGGGGCGAACTTTCATGTCAGGCGGTAAAAGCTTATTGATGTCTTTGACACGATAATGAAGATTTTGTTCACTCTCCGAAATGTAGGGGAAGCTCCATGTCATAAATTTAAAGTCGTCATGAGCGTTTGGTCGAGCAACGTTGGCTTTGTGTCTTGCCTCAACTTTTCCTCGCATGCGCAAAATAGTTCTTTCAGAAAATCCGTTTTTTGAAAAGAGTTTGAATAGCAGAAATGGATTTTTGATAAATATTAGGATTGGAATTCAATTTCAAGGCACGATAAAAGAGTGAATTCATAGCAGCCAAGCGATAACGTTTGGGAGCATAAGCAGAATTAGGGATGTAAATGCCAGTATTTGTTTCTTTGAGGTGCCAAGCGATATCGAAGGCATTCTCACTTTGGTAACTTTGGTATCTAAAAACACAAGACTTTCATTGACTTCTCGCTCCATCCTGAATTTGATATCAGGATGAAGGGTATTCAGAAAGTCATGAAAGGCGGAAGCATAGGAGCTTTTGTCAAAAATGCAAAATATGTCATTAACGTAACGTTCATAATAGACAGGGAGAGAACCGTTGAAGTTTTTCATGCGAGTTTCCATCATGTCCATGGCAAAAGAGGCCATAGTTGGGGCAAGACACGATCCCATAAACATTCCATCGGTCTGCACAAAGAGCTTGTCATCGAATGAGAAGAGGATGTTCGTGCAGGCTAGCTCAAAAGTTCATTAAGGGCCTGCTTTCTGATAGGGAGCTGATCCTCATGATAGTGTAAAGGACATGATCAATTGTATCCTCAATAGGAATACTCGTGAAAAGATTTTTCACATCGTACTAATAAGTTCAATACATGATCAATTCGCATCCTTCCAAATTAGCCAAGTGTTGGACGATGTTCTCAAACCTCTCATTCCAAAAACGCATACTGTCAAAGATACTTTCGAGTTTGTGGATTCTCTGAATGGATTAAGTTCAGAGAATACACAACTTATTAGCTACGATGTGAAAAATCTTTTCACGAGTATTCCTATTGAGGATACAAAAAGCGAATGGAATCAGGCCAATGTACCGACAGTGACTATTTGTAGAAATTGATTTTCACCACTAACTGTGCTAGGAGTTCATTTCTATTATTTCTATCTCTTTGATTTTTGTGATGTTGAAGTTCTATGATTTCAAATGATTTAGCATTTGATCTCTATTATATCAGTAAGATTTGTTTATGTACTAAGTGACCAGGCCGGACCGGCGAAATCGATTTTAGTGTAATAAGTTTGTGCGTTGAAAGACTTGTTTAGTTATTATTATTTGATATATTTTACTCAATAATAATTCGTTTTCATTATCATGAAATACTGAATAGCCTGGTTTCTGAGATTAACTTTAAATTATTCGTTTCATCGTACATAATAGTGAAGTAATATTTAAATCCTAAGATTTTGCTATCGCCAACTGTAGTTGTCACTCTGGTTCTCAGTTGTTATTATACTATTTTTACGACATATCATTCCTGAATATCAATAGGAGATTACAAGCATTTAGCGTAACGGCAATGCAATCTGAGACCGAGCATAGAGAAATGTGTACTCTTTCTTAAGACATGACAACTTAAACTGAATTTCTGTATTAATTTAGTTTATTTTTACCATGATTGTCAATCAAAATAGAATTTATTCCAGACCAATTTCAATAGCGATAAGCACGTGTATTTAGCTGCAAGAAAAATGGAAAGACAGCAAACTTGTTTTTATTTGTGCTTTTTTAACTAATAAGCGTATATCCCACTTATGGATAATTACAGCTATTGTTCATTGTAAGTATATAGTAAGGTAGTTGGACCAATGCCATAAGTCTGAAGAATCGCAATGGATAATACTTCATGTTATTAGCTTTGAAATTCATGGATGTCCATTCATTCCTTAGTATGGATTAGTAAAGTGGGTGCAGTGGTTATAAGCTTACAACAGTAACATGACAATTAGAATGAACAAAGTAAGAAGAAGTTACTTCATCTTTTCTGTAACCTTAATAGATGGTCATTCAATACCGAGCTACAGATATTCCTGGACAAAACATTTCTATGCAGATTCACATTCGCATTCTTAGCTCCCCACATACACTCCCAACTCTAAGTGAGTAAAGAGAAAAGCTAGTTCTACAACTTTTATAACTTCAATCGTTATATAGGATTTTCCACTGCAGTAATGACCATCAACATTTTATCTTCAACGCTCTTCACTGGATCCGGGCGGATCTCACACCAGATCCGGATATTTACATCCAGATCCGCCGGATCCGGATCTTGACCCGGTGCAATCCCTGCCTAGGACACGGTGGGATACCGACGAGTGACCAGCTGACGCTGAGCGCTGTGTTTCACCGCTCTGACCACATCTTGTCTTTCCTTGGTGTATTTCTCACTCCTTTCAACGACGCGAATTGCCTTCCACATCCACTACACCTTGATTGGTCTCCAGATGTCCCAATATCGTGTTCCGAATTCAGTCCTTGTCCGTTCCCACTCTCATCATCATCAGAAAGTCACTGTTTTACATCCGCTTGTGGTCTGCCGACTCAAACATACCAGCAGATGAGTCGGGGTTGCTTACAGGTCTGGGGCTGCCAGACTTACGGCAGGCGCTACCCCCATAAGGCTTCAGAAGCCATCCCACCGACGTTATGCTCGCCCAGCCAACACCTTCACGGCTGAGTTGTTAAAACTGGATCCAACGTAGGCGCTGCTTCTCTTCAAAAGGCCACAAGTAGAATTATCCCTACATTCACTGCCCTATTCGCAGTCATCACTGGACTACTGCGAAGAAATTGACAGCTTTTGTTCAGCAAGCTATTTTTTCACGCAAATTTCCTACGGACATTTCTTCCTATTCTTGAAACTTTCACACTCCCTGTTTTTACATCAAATTGTAATAATCACACTACTGTCATTAAGCAAAAGCAGTATTGACCTATCACTATCTGCACTAAAAGCAGAAAAATCAATGCAGTGAATGAAACTGCTTTCAGCTGTTATCTATAAATGCCATGATAAATGCACCACGAGCAATTCTTTCATATGCGCGCGCACAACATCGAAAACTAGTTTCATTGACTGAAAGAATCATGAAAATGTAATTGAATTATTTTTCAACATGAATCCGCATATATTTTAACATGCATCGTAAGTAAAATGCAACAAGAGTCATTTACTGAAGCTGAATGCTCTACTTTATCAGGCCATTGTACAGTTCAGGTTATTTTGATTGAGGACATCCAATTCGTTCGATTTATCGAAAACAATCTGAACAAGGTCAAGTTCTTGGAGGATAAATAGCACTTTAATTTCTCGATATATTCCAGTGTTTCCTTTGCAGAAAAAGTTATGTTCAACATAAATAATTTATAATAAATAACTACGGGGATATGTTTAATATAGTGAAGTTACATACTCACATCATTCTTTAACAAAGCTTCAAAAATTAATATTCTATATTCAGTGGTGGTCACCGCTAACCAACAATCCGCTGGCGCAAAAAGTTAGCTCCGCTAACCGCTAATTCGGCAAATCTGGAAAACGGTTAGCGAAGCTAGATTGATCGGCTAGCTTCCGCAGACTTATTTCACAAGCTCATGTTCGTATGACAACACTGTTGTCTAATTCGGTTATTTAAAAAAACTGCCAAATCACAGTCAATTACAGTACACGACATACCAGTATGTTGCGGAGACCTGCTCCATGCAGGCGGATGATAAATGACGAGACAATGCGGAGCTACAATAACTCGCACCATTCACATCGACTTGACGTAAAACGTAGCCATAGAAGTCGGATTGTTAGATATCTATGTTATCTAGAGCGGACATGAAATATCTCCATCATGCATTCATAGCGGATCATAATTCAAAGTCTCTCTGAGAACACCTGCATTTCGTCGGAAATTCAGAAGAAAAGACTGCGCTGGTTTGGACACATAGTGAGAAGACCAGCTGAAAACTTCCTGCACAAGGCATGCCAGCAAGATTTCTCAAATCGAAGGATGCGGCTGAGACCAAAGAAACGTTGGACCGACCAACTCAAGTTGGACATAAGTCTACTTTTATTTACGTCAGAAAGTCGAGCAAGAGACCAATAGGGTTGGCTCAAAGAGTGCGGAAAGGTGGGAGCAAGGGGCGATCCTCGCCTGTGCCCATAAGTCAATTAATTCAAAGCAGTACCATCTGTGCATGGTCTCAAGAATAACCATAAGAATAATAAGTCTCTGGTCATACAATCAATTTTTACAATTTTCTTTCATGTTGTCTACAGGCTTTGTTAACGGTCTAATTTCATTCATATTCAAACTGTTGACATCTCTCAGGTGGATCTTATTCTTCGTGGAAAATGTAGGTTACACGGCCTTTACATTTGAAATTATCTCAAAATAACGACAGAGAAGTACGACTCTGTAATGGAAATGACGACTTAGAAGATCATCGTCTAACTGGAGTTGTAGCAATGTTTAATTTCAATCCATGAATACTACGTGAGGGGAAACAAAGATTATATTCAAATTCTGTCAAAAGCTACGTGTTATCATCAAGTATTATGCCAAAATAGCTTTGCAACTGTCACTCATAGTTTCCCAGATGCAAATACTTAAATTACTCGGGTAAAGTGGACAAACCATACACGGTTAAGTGGATAGTGTTTCAGGGTGAACACTTTTCAGTTTAATGTGGATACTTAAATTCAACGTCAACAGTGTTGTCACTATCAATTTTTCGATTCTTCCCGCCTAATTTTGTGTTGATTTGTTCGAATAGGTCTAGGAATGAGTAACATCCAATCTAAAGGGTCTTGCAACAGGCCCTTATAACATAGGATTGCCGGGAAAGTTTTGACCGCCTATAAAGCAAGCAAAACAAGCCATTTGAAATGGCAGTCCATGCAAGCTAATGGAACTAATCACTCATAATTGTCACTTGCATGTTAAAAATGGTTACCACTAACATTGACGCATTTCTCCCATCGAGTCGGCAGCAATTCGAGGGTTTTGATTTTGAATTGTCGGTCTATGCCATTACACTTCGTGAATATCATTCATGATGTCAAAAGCAGTTTCCCAATTTTTTCCAAGCAACCTTGTCATTTCTTTGGAGAAAATAGGCAGTTGAATTGGAATTGATAAATCCGGTGAAGAGAATGGATACTCAAAGATACTTATTTTCATCTCTCGCAGCTTTTCCTTCGTGAGATTAGCGGTGTGCGACCTCGAGCTATACATTCAAGAATTTGGTCGTCTACTGGCAATAGTGGTTGGCCGGATCTATGCGAATCTCGACATGGACATATCTGCTTTCGGCAAACTTCGAAGCCCATCTTTAACATGTGTCGATCTCAGGCAGATTCTCTCGGGGCCTCCATGTTTGTGCTAAAGACAGAGCGGTTAGTATCACACTAGTGAAGGTGGTTTATTTTGTTTTGTTTGCCCTACTTACCTGTCAGAGCTTTCCCGGTGATCATATATGTCTTGTAATATATGCCTGTTGCTGAATTTGACAGGCAGGCCTACCTTAAAAGTTGTTGAGTTTATATCATCATAGTAGAATGAAAAGTCGGTAATTTCATTGTATGATAAATCAGCAGATCATCTTTTTTTTTACAGTAACTAGTACTTGCGGCACATCAAGCGTTTCCTTAAAAATCTGTCTTGCTGCCAGTAAGACTATTTAAAAAATCCTTCGCAATAGGTCTACAATTTTCATAATCAGATCAATTTAATCGGCTAGTTCTCCGCAAATTTCATGCCAGGCTTCAGCAAGCAGGTACCTTCTCTCTGGATTTCGGAGCAGCACCGAAAGAGAGCTATGTTATAACATATTATAACATAAACTTTGCTGAATTGGCCTTAAAACAGCGACTTTCTTGTACTTGTTCTCGCTTGGCCACTATTGAGAGACCGTGACGACCAGACGTCTGTAGTCCTCCAGATCTACCGCATCATCGATACCTTCGCGTATGGGTCGGAGGGCTGCGACTTGAGAACTCCAGGTAAAACGAGGCCGACACCTCGGGCGTTGATATCCTGTAGGTGGTAAGTGGGACACAGCATTGAGGATCGACTTGGCAAGAATCTCATCGTCGAAACGCGCTACGTGGCCAACATGCCGAGGTCTTCCCTTCTTGATGGGAACTGATAGTGGACTGCGGTTACCTGCACAGGCATACACCTCTGCGTTGGTGCAAGGATGATGCCACCTGATGCCAAGTACACTGTGCAGACAATTTCTGTGGAACACATCGATGCGACGAGAGGATGACTTAATGAGTTCCAAGCCTCGCTGCCGTAAAGCAGGAGTGGATTAACGCAGGTGTTGAAGAAGCGTAGCTTTGTCGCAATTCTTGTTTTGCCGGTTCGCGATATGCGGTTGAGACGTCCAAAGGTTGCAGGAGCGAGCAGAAATCGGTAATCAATTTCCGCTGCGGATGAGCAGTCGCTTGAGATCTTACTACCAAGGTAGATGAACTCGTCTACTGTATCGACCTGTTCTCCCACAACATTGAGTTGAGGCGGAGAAGGCAACAAGTCAGACAAGGACTGCACTTTCGTTTTCACCCAGCTAATGGACAGACCAAGTGTCAACCAGGTATGGCCGGTAAAAACCACCCTGGTTTTTACCGCCTAATAAAAACCTGGTAATAACCACCAGCTTATGTCACAATTATTCAGCTAAAACTGGCTAAAAGCTCTTATGTTTCAGCAAAGCTTTGATTTGAGCTCAAAATATGGAAATTCGAAAATTTTAAACAAATTTGAATATCACAATAAATGTTAATAAATGTCACAATCATGTTTGTCGCTAGATATCCACTCAATCAATCCAAATCATGATTTTCTGCTCCAGTCACAAGCATAAGTACATTTACTACATTTCTAAAAAGTAGAAATGCATTCTAAGTGACTGTTGCACATAACTTGATTTGGGAACTGAGATTTTCCGGAGCAGAGGCCTTTTGATAG
Organism: Prostheceraeus crozeri; assembly: GCA_907163375.1. Lineage (NCBI taxonomy): Eukaryota > Metazoa > Platyhelminthes > Polycladida > Euryleptidae > Prostheceraeus > Prostheceraeus crozeri. The sequence goes on from CAJQUW010006206.1 coordinate 11,405, forward strand.
AGTGTTCTCTCTGCGTTCATGAGACCTGGGTTCAAATCTGGATCTGATGAAACCTAAGCTACTATTGACATAAACTCTGCATTCTTGCTGAATACTCAATATAGAAGAATGACTGTGGGATTATTGAAGCTCGTCCACATGAAGAAAATGGTTTGCTTAATTTAGTTCTATGTATCAACCAGTTTTATTCATATATTTATTTTTCATTTTTTTAGATTAAACGAAATCACATTTTCTCAGCTAAAAGAGCCTTCATTTGATGATAATTTCGGAAGTATCTGACAAATTCCATTAAATGAACTTAAGGGCCAAAATGGTGCTGAAGTATACAGTTATTCTTAAGGTACAAGAAAATGACAAACCGATCATAAATAAGGACAATATCGTACGTCGTTCGCGATAAAAACTGATATCATATCGTTCTATCAGAGAATGAATGTCATGTTTAGCAAGATAAAAGTTGTAATCTGCAAACCCGCATGCATCGTAATACTCAAACCCCAACTTAATGTCGATCATTTCGTGAAGAATAGACTGATTTTTCGGAATTTTAGTTTTAGCCGGTTTTTACCACTTAGTGGCAAAAACCAGTTTTAACCGTCAAAAAGCCAACCCTGGTGTTAACGCTTCTTTTCCTAAGACCTCCAGAGCACTTGAAATGGCAATAGAGAGAAAATAAAGAGAGGAATCAATAAAGCCTATTTATATACCCAGTGAACATGATGACGGCCGTGTGACGTCACAGGGACATACTGTAACGTCCGAACGGTCGAGGATACATCCCAGGACGTCACATTCCGTACATGCTCATGACGTCAGATTTCGTACGTACCACTGACGTCACTTCTCGGCTTTCTCGAGTGTTCAAATGAATTGATCAGCATCATCCTTCTATACTTTTATCTATTTAACATTTTTAATCAATTCTGATTGATCAGAGTTACCCTACAATTACCTTTAACTTACTGCATTATGTTATTTCTCTTCTAGTACTCTCTCTCTCTCTCTATTCATTCTTCTTTTATTCATCCTCTCCTCTCTCTCATTCTCGCTCCCTCTACTGTGCATGATGTGACAGCTGAACTGGCTAGTATGTTGATATAGGCCAGATAGAATCAGTAACGCTACACGCTGGACATCTTCAAAATTGATGGAATTTGCTTCATGATACTAAGCAATCCTTCTAAGTCTGTACGCGGTTCTATTTTCACTAATACATTTAACTAAAAATATTTCGGGTTATTGATATTGAATCAGCTGCATGAATAGCAGTTAGTGATCTGATCTCTAATTCTCTACTGCGCAAGAGAATTCTTCTATCGTCGCTTTGAAGATATGTATCACACGCAGTTGAGGAAATTCGGTCCAAAATTCTCTTTATCCGCCTACTGGTAGGCCGTCGATGAAGCCTCATGGAAGGCTTCAACATGCGATGTCTATGTGACTCGCATGTCTTCCTGCCTTATCAAACTGCTTGTACAATGCTTATAACTGCGCAGTGGTTGACTGTTCTTTCTTCACTCTCATGGTCTGTCAGCATCGGAGTCTCTAAGATCGGAATATCGAAACAGGTGTCTTGACTAACATGCATGTCAAATATTCTAAATGCCTGTTCAGCGAGATGATATTTTGATTATCCCTTCCTTTATTTATCGTCAGTGTTGTGTTCAATTGTGTATGCATCTTTATCGTGCGTAAATCGGCTAGATAATTGCGGTAAATGGAATGTACAAACTGACAATACATGCGCCACTAACTTGACGATTTTGCATCCAGTTATTTTACCTTTTGCTTCCGTCGTAGTAGAATTAACCAATGATTCATATAATTCCACAATTATTTAGTTAGTTAGTTCACCAATCAACTAATGCTTCAGAAATTCTAGAGGAATTATCTAGTTAATTCACAAATTAAATAATGATTCAATTACTTCTAGTTTATCTAGCGATTCACAAATTTCTAGAATTATCTACGAGTAGTTAGTTCGCAAATTAGCATATGACTCATTTACTTCTAGAGTAATCTAACAAAATTAGTGAATTAGCATATGACACAGTAAATTCGTAAATTAACCGGTGATTCAGTAAATTCCACAATTATTTAATTGATTCGTCAATTAACTAGTGCTTCAGAAATTCAAGAATTAGCCAGTTAATCCACAAATTAAATAATGATTTCATTTACTTCTAGAATTAATTTGTAAATCAAGTGATTCATTAGTTTCGTGAATTATCTTGTTAATTTTTAAAATAAGCTGTGATTCAATAGATTCTAGAATTATCTAGTTAATTCGTAAATTTGCATATGATTTATTTACTTATATGTAGAATAATCTAATTATAATTCGTAAATGATTTAAACTAAAAGATAGTTATGATTCAGCAAATTCTAATTACATATTAACTATATGAATGCATATTATGCATGTACATATACTAATAATCCATGCATCTTGTTTCATTTTTCAGATGAAATGAACGCAAGAAATGGGACCTTTCATGTGTGTACAGTACACACTATGCGGTATGTGCATCAAATAGCAAGCCATAGAGAAAAAAACTCCGTGGACTATGTGTTCAGCAAAGCATTCGACTAGGCCTACTGGATGAAAATGACTGTACGAACGCTGAAAACAATAAAATTTTAGCTGTAAAGTAATAGTTTTCAATGTATGCAGGGTTGCCAAACTCGTCCAGAAAAAAATCCGGACGCTCTAATGTTATGTCATCAGAGTAAATATAAACATTAATTGCCTTCTATACTTAACTGTGAATGGAAAATAATCATTATGCATAAGATTGTCATCAATATCATGCGTATCTCTTTTCCTCGTCATTCATAAATGACAGGTGATTTTGAATGAAAAATCGCAGCTTTTATGAACCCGCAATATATTCAATTAACAAATACATCAATAAATCTCAAAAGCCTTGAGAATATTTCACAATTCCTTTTAAAAAATATAGGCAGTACAAAGCTATATAAAAATTGATCAGCGCGTCTATTATTTCGTTAAATGATTGAATCAACAAATCTATAAAAATATACATTAGTGCGCCTATGATTGGCTTATGAATCAACAAATCTATAAAGAATACAACGTTGCATCTGTGATTGCGTTACCAGAAAACAAGTCTATATAATAATACATCACTGATAGACAAATGATCACTATCAATAAAAACACGTCAAGTATAAACAATCTAGCTCACTGAAATCTGTCCATAAAAACAATCCGATAAAAAATTCTTCTTTGGCAAAAACAATTATTTAAATAGTCTAAAAATTTACGTTCATGATTCTTCATCATCACTAGCACTATCGTGCTCATATGATTGGAAGTATCGCCGGGATGAGCTTCGAGCTAAGTCGATGAGGGACTGAGTTACTGAAAAATGTTGTAATCCATCGATATTTTTCAAGTGAGATCGCACTCGCCGGATACCGTTCAGAGTTTCAGGTTGGAGACGATTTCTCTCCTCTGTGACTACAGCTGCATTTACACTAAATCCTCTTCCCTCAGCAGCATTGTGTGGCTGACTACAAAGCAATGCCTGCACAAGAACTTTGATCAGCGGATATTTGTGCTTTTCGAATATCTTGCTCCAATAAGCATCTAGCTGTTCTTCTTTGAGTGGCTGAATATCATTGTTGATTGCCAGCTGTTTCCATTCCTCGATTAATGGTTGCATGTCATCAACTTTTATTGTGGGAATGAGACCTGCAAGAAACGTCAAGTTTTTCAATTTTGTTGTCTTGTCCTTATCCGACTGAAACGTGCGGTTTTGTGGACACAGCAATGTCAACTTTCGCCACAAACGCATGTGTTCTTTTTGATCAAGTTTGAGATTGCTCATGGTTGCGTGGAAGCCTTCGCTTCGAGTTTGAAATGGGTCATTTCGGCAGACTGCAAATTTTTCAGACATAAACGTTCGGTTCGGTGGCCAATGTCAACGTCTGATGAGTGATTTTCAGGGGCCGTGCTTGATGTTGAAATCTTCGACACGACGATGTCTTCACAGACAGAAGGCAGCAAAAATCGTCCGCCTAGAGAAGCCATCATACCACAGATTCTATACACATACTCCGGCCCAATGGGATCGTCTCTCTGTAAAAATAATTGCATTTCTTGAAATAGGGAAAGTGCTTCCGATAGAAAAAGGAGGTAGATGTCTGTCTTCTTTGATGCAAATGCGCTGCGAAGTAGCTCATACCGATCATTCTTTGCAAATCTGCCAATCCTTTTTTGGGCAAATAGTGGACGAAATAGGTTCGAAGCGCATCATCAGCGTGAGAACTCGATTCACAAAATGAAGTAAGGTCAAAAACCGGTAGAATGCAAAAACCGTAATGAAGTTACGGCAGAATGAATTCTTCTATACAATACAATTTGCAAACACATTGACAAGTCAAAATATATTTGTGCAAATCCAAGAAGTAAACTGTTATGACAACAGCATAGTGCATGTATAAAATTACCCAAATTGGACCCCAGTAGTCTGTGAAAAAAGCAGTTTGCAAAAATGATACGGATGAATCAGCTTTAGTCCAAAGCAAGTAGTTGAATGATTTTAAACGGGTAAAGAAATAACTGACGAACATTAGTATGGATTCGATAAAAATCCGGAAATTTGATGGTTTTGACAAAAAATCCGGACTTCAGCAGATTCTGTCAACAAATCCGGACTGTGTATGAGAAGTGGTATAGGGTAATGATCATTTAATGACATTCACAGAGGTACGAGCGACGTCATTTGCGGGATGTCCTGGTTACTTCCTGAAATGATGGCCGGATGACGTCGACTCGTAGGGGAGAGTAGGGTAAGACGGACAACCTAAGCTTCTAGGATACCTGACAGAATGATAACTATGTTTTAATTATTGCAATAAAATTGCAATATGCTATTTCATTGCTAATGTGGGTAGCAAAATTTTATTCTAATAACTTTACGTCCTCAAGGTTACTTTTTCATTTACTTTTTAGATGACGAAATTTTTCATTCTTACCCCACCCTATTACCCCTATGGCAATTATAGGGAATTATAGTGGGGCAAGATGACAATTTTGAAAAATTGTGGCTTTGGACAGTCTGAAAATTCAATATAAAGATCCCGATGGAACAGTCCTTTGACCGAATTTTTGTGGCTAGTCTACAGATTATTCTTTTTTTACATTTTAGTTGAACAAATGAATCCAAAAAATTACTGAAAAAAGACAGATATGTCCAAAGAAACTTTAGGAAAGCTCCATTAGATAATTTGAATCATAAAAAACTTATGAAGGCCTGGTCTACATCTAAAAAAAACTTAATCAAAATAGGTCTTAAACTAAAAAAAAAACATAAAATAAGGCCTAAATACCCAACTACTATAAAATTTTTCCTATTATTCCAACTTTATAACTGATAAAAATCTGATACGAAATCCATAAAAACAATTTCAAACAACAAAACACTAAAAAAACAAGTCCAACGAAAGTCTTACTTGATTCAGCTCCATATAGTACCGAAGTCTTAAAAATTAAGAGCAATATCACACTTTACTCGAGTTGTCATTCGGACCACGCCAACACGCTTTGTGGGCCCATCTTCATTTCCACATCCCTGAAGAACCCACTTCTCACCGGCTTTTTGAATGAGATAAGTGTCGCCACAATATAGACAGAATGTAATAATTCGCCTGTGGTCTTCGAGGCTTTCGCTTTGATTTTCATTCTTTCTTTTGTAACGAGGCTTTGAAGACTCCTTTTCATCTTTGATGCCCTCGAGAATCTGAGCATTGATTATGCTTTGACTCTCACGCTTAATATTTCGTCTGCAGAAGTGATTTGCTCAGCTTTGGTATCGAGAATACTGCGGGTCACTAGCCTACATGGCATTCGTGATGTGCACGTTGAGTGCAGGCCAATTTTCTTCGGTATTGGTGATATTTCTAGTCAACACGACTTCTTGTAGAACAGGTCCTTCATCGGTATTTGTGGTCTGATTTGATTTTCCTTTCAAATCCATCTTTCTTTTCCCTGACAGAACTCAACATTTGTGGTTTCTTTTGTCACTATAAAGTCGGACCTCGGAATATACACATTTGTGACAAAGAAATTCCGTCTTCAGAAATCCATATTGGCATGTTGAAGATCAGCCTCAATACGCTTCGCTGCCGGAAGTCATAAAATGTGGGTCCGAAGTAACAACTTTGGCCTGGTTATTTCTGAGATCCTTTCGATGCTTCGATTTGTATAAGTGCTCAAGCTTCATAATGCTATTCGAGTTCTTTTATGTGCAGCCGGTGACTGCAGCTCAGGGCAAAACCAACATATGAACATTATGCTCCCGCAAGTCAATCAAGTAATGGCTCTTGGCATGTTGTGGTGCATCTAAGATAAGGCATACAAGTCGCAAGTGTGGGTGCACAAAATGTATGAAAGAGCTCCATCCATCCGTAAATGTATCCGTTGAGGGTCACCACTTTTATCACATTGGGGTAGTGTTCCGTAAAAATGTTCAGACAAACATATTCAAATCTCAAATCCTCGAAAAATCAGCATTGGAGTACGTAAACTCCTCCTCCGACAATTCAATAACGGAAAAATCAAGAACGGAGATTCGTATCCTTATGAAACCCAAACAGATAAACAGTCTTTGCTAACTCCTCCTGCTGGGTTTTTCCTGAACAGTATGAAGACCTTCCCTTTCAACGTGAAAAATCTGTAGGTGTTTTGTTTGCTGATTTCTTTGTGAAACTCTAAGTCAAATAACTTCCAACATTGTAGGGTTGAAAGCTTTCTTGCGGGAAAAGAAGTAGATTCAGCAGCGAAAGTGATAAGGATTACGCCTGAGGAAACCCGAAGCCATCCCTTCCCGCTAAGAACCAATTTGAACTATGTGCATGATTAGTTTGTGTTGCCCTGCAAACGAAAATGCTATTCACGGACATCCCAGTAGTTAATCCAATTGACGTAGATTCATAGGTTGAAAATAGTCATGCATCTTCTCTCCAGGTGCTCGTCCGCACGCCACTAGCAAATACCACATCTTCCATGATCAGAAATAATGCTTAGGCCTATAATCATGTGACGTCGAATAGGTCTCGCTAAGCACCGCACTGATATGAAGATGCCTAAATGAACGCACGTTACACGAACATATCGATAACTAAATTACCAATAATAGGCACACAATAAATCTCATAATACTTCGTAAAATGTACAATTGTATCAAATATAGCTAATGACACAGTCCTAATATTAAAAATCAATTCAACGCCACACAGTTCACATGACCTACCGCACTTTGCAGTTTTACATGCACAGTTCACCAGACACACCCTAAAATAAATAAAATACCTTTAGGCCTCTACTAATTAAATTGTGTAATGAATAGATGCTTACAGCATATAACCATTTAATATAATAAAATTAATAAATCTTAAGTAATTCTTCGGAAAGTGGTTAATGGATACATGCCTATTACCTAACCATTAAAAAGCAGATCACCTCCCTTAACAATGCCCGTAACAACTTATTTTCATTTTCACTCTCTCCGTATAGCTAGATTTCGGTACACGATATACAGTCTGCTTTGTTGAATGTTTAGATGATCTGTTGCCACAGCGCTTATGCCTCCCCAGTAGAGTAGAGCGCGGAACACGCTTCTATTACGTTTTTCTTTTTAAATATTTTTTGGCATTGCTTTAGTTACAAACGATTGAGCATTAAACAAAATGGTCACATAAAGAACTTAACTTTGAGAGGGGTAAGTTGGACAACGATGTAAAGGACAGAAAGTTGCTGGCCCCCCCTCTAAACCCCTGCTCATGATTGCAGGTCAGTTGAAGGTGACAGTATTAACAGATGCGCTACTAAATAAGGTTTATCTGTCCCATCACTATGATTGTATCGGGCTATGTATTTCATTGTGACTATGACTAAACATTTGCACTACCACACGACACTTGATAAGAATTCACTCACCTGTATGGGAATTGGCAACAATGTATACAAGCTGCAGTTCTGTGCTTTGATGACCACCAGCGATCGATTCAGCTGTCAGCTATTCTGAATGTTGGTAATCAACTAACCATCAGATTGAGATTCATTCCGCCTTGCAATCTTTTCAGATGTGGTCTATGTCTCCTTGGTTTGACCTGTCCTCTTATGGGCACTACATTCCCCTACTCCAGGAATGACGTCGTGGGGATGTCATCCAGTGAGACCCCAGGGAGATCCCAGATCGGTCATGTGTTCACTGGGTAGATTAGGCTTTTAAAAAGTAAATCATCTGCGAAATTGTAACACATATTTTTGTAAAGGTACGTAGCTGGAAAAATTAGTAGTCTAGTACTCTGTGCTATCCAAGAACTTCAGGGCGTCACCATTCTTAGTATGGCATAATTCTATCTTGCCACAATAAGCCTTTTACATTTGTGACATTCTTTTGTGTTCACCGTGTGTTATCAGTAGATATTATGTGCATAATTTTATCTTGCTATAATAAGCCTTTACACTAGTGACAATCCTTTGTGTTCACACGTACCGTGTGTTATCAGTGGATGAATAATTTATCAAAATCTCATACTTTCAAATCTGCTGATTACAGCAGAACACCTCTTGACAAAATTATACGTGGACGAACTTTATAAACGTGGCATTCAGTTTATTGAAACCAGCTTTTTAAGCATCAATTTATCAAAATACATAAAAATTATGAGAACACTGATGGGAACTGATGAAACTTATGAGAACACATCACCTTGTCAGGTGATGCCATAAAAAATGTCTTCATATGAAAATCCCTTATTGAAGAAAAGTTTTGTTTGTGAGGCACTGCTGACTAACACTGACCACTTGCAAAATTATTTCAAAGCTTGTAGAGGCTAAATTTTATTGGTGTTAAGTTGATTAAAATAAAACAACCTCAAAAAGGAAATTGCGTTATGCTGCAGAGACTGGTGGCATTCGCTACTAGATGAACCAGTTTTCAGTAGTATTCACTTCTACATCACTAGACTGCATTTGTTATGACTCGTTAAGACTAATGGACCTATACTTTCTCTGGTAGCAAGCTAGCATATCATTCCATCCACATTACCCCATTACATTCCTGAACGCATAGTAAGAAATATACACTTTTAGCCAAAGTCTTTATTCAATATATAAAAATAAGAAGTATTTATCTGTTTACAAATGCAGTCATGTCACTTTTATTTCATCTCATCGAGAACTCGACGAACGTCCGTCATTAATTGTTTGGCATATTGCGCTGCATCGATCTTCTTCGCTTCGACCACAATCACTTTCAGACGAGTTTCATCCTGAAAAACAATATAAAAAGCTAGGTGAATAAATAAATTTAATCTGAAAATGTGCATTTGAAAAAATTGGGTTAAACCCGGATCTTTCTTCTTTGCGTACAAAGGACGTCATCTGAGAAACACGGTAGCACTTCCGAATGCTACTCGTCGATAATTCAGTTGGTAGTGCGTTGGCCTAGAATAACAGAGGTCGGTATATCAAATCCACCAAGAATCATTGCAATGTGTCATGAAAAATCATTGTATGATATTATCATTGCAACTATCTGTATTTCCTGTGTTAAAGAAGTCGTATGCTAAGTTCACTTGGGGGTGAAGCCATCTGATTGGATTGCGCACACTGCTCAATTGAGTACTTGTACCTACTGAGCGCTGGGTCGATAGCTTAGTAGGTAGAGCGTTGACCTTAAGTGCCAAAGGTCGATGGTTCAAGTCCACCGAAACGCGCAATTATTTTCCGTCTATGAAATTTAAAAAATGCTCGGACTCTGGACTGGACTGATGCGATAACTGGTTGATTAATTCTGATGGATGTGGAAAGTTAATTTTATGGCTGCCTCGACAACAGTGAAATAAATTTTTGTCACGAGCAAATTTTGTTGCCTGTCAAACTGTACATATATTGCCCTTACCACCTATCTCATATCTAAGACGAATAATTTTCTATATGATATCGTACTGCCATTGGCATATCTAAATTTTGAGCAATCCCAGGTGCTTCATCTCCTAAGCGGATCTATTTCGCTTTATTTTCACACTGTTGGGATACCGTCCTGGACGTGTTGGTCTCTTTGGCATTTTCCCAAAACGTATAAATCAGAAGCATAATTCGATTACGTCATTATTTCGGTGTATATAGCATCAATAACTGAAAAAAATCATGCATTAAATAATTAAAATCTGAAGACGAAAGTGTCATTTTCCGAACTGTTGGAAAAGGGCACTTTCATATCATACTACTTTTAAAAGTTACATTACGAGTGCGTGGACAAATAATATATCTCGAAAATTTAATCAAACATTTTTCAGGAATTTGACATTGTTCAACAGCTGATTTTAAATAACACACTGAAAAGTAAATATTATGGCTACTTTTTTAAACAAATATTTCATTATCATGTCTTGAGGGTAAAAACTGAATTTGAAAGTCTCTGAATATTTTCTATAAGATTGATGTATCAAATTAGTGTGATTCCCCTCTGGCATTGTCGGAGCACTAGCTGATGTTTCATCGAATTTATGACAAAGAAGTTGTTGGATTAGCCAATTTGATCATGCAACTTGCAAAACGGTCTTCATCGTCCATGTGATATGCTGTAAGACATTTTTTGACCAGACTCAATATCGCTTGCAATCTCACACCGGAAATAATCCTGAAACGATTTCTCCTAAGTTACCACAAATCGGCGAATGAAGAATCAGACTGAACTATCTTGAGAGTCAAAATTATCTCTGCTTAAGTGTCTAAATCGGCGTGGGAAGCGTGACTTTTCGGCATCTTCCAGGGCGATAACTTTCGCAGCAGTAACTATATAGAAACTATGAAGCTGTGGGACATCCCTAATCGAAAGATGCATCACTCAATATTATCTGCATACTTTGAAATTCGACCTTTTGGTTGACATCAGTGTGGAATTGACGACATACGAGTACTATTAGATCCTTGATATCTTGAGCAAATAATGAGTTAGTCCCACACTTCAATTCGCGAAGGTTACCGTATTTCATTGTACATTATGGACATTTTACTTACATTGTACGTTTCCATCTTCGCCCGTAGTCGAAAGCTGAAGGTTTTGAAGTTGGCTTCTTGAAAAGCGGCATCAAACTCGGCAGTTTGCTGAAATAAAATTTATTTTTCAGTGAAAATCAGCAAATGCATTAATCGCTGCTATACGTACCTGAAGTTCTTTCATATTACCCAAATCTTGAGCTGTGACACCAAGAAGTGTTTCTGCTGTGTCTTGAAAGCACGTGACCCATTGGTTTTCACTGTAATCCGCGATATTAGCCTATGTGAAAGAAAACAATGAGACTGATTGAATTTGATTGTCAGCAATGCAGAGACCTACAGCGTATTTAAAATGTCACGCAACCAATAAAACCGACAAATGTAGCTACATATCATTTGTATCAAATACATACGTGGTGAAATCAAAAATGATTTAGACTCAACCATAAGGCGTAATGCTACGAACCTGTTTCTTCGTCCACTGAAACTCATGAGTATATAGGTCCGAAATATAGCAAAGTTTAACTTTCATCAACATTCACATCTTCAGTAAATTATATCACTTTTAATATATCGAATAATCGGTCATTTCTACGGTAACTATCAGTCCGACAAGGCAACGTTTTTAGCTTGATTCACATGTGACTTGAAATTTTAAGCAATTGAGATTCAGCAATATCATACACTTGGCTTCTTTGTCGACATTATTTTTATTTTTCATGCTGACTTAGTTAGATACAAGAGAAATGCGAGACGTATGACGATACAGTAACGATCTGATACAATCGGGGACATGGGCATTGGGTAATTACGGGGAAAAGGACCGAATAATAATTTCGCGAGGATTTTTATTTTCTTGTCCGCCTGGATTCATAGAATACCCGATCTTATAAATCTATGGCATATGTCTAATACCTAAGCAATGTGATCATGCGCATGCTTCTATTAAAGTTTATTTTGTATCCCCAGAAGGAAAGATAAAAAATTGCTTGTGAAATTAAAAAAAATAGTAAAAAAAACTTGCCCTGTGACATTTTGACATCATGGAAGTTTACCTTTACAGACTTTCTTTAAAATCTTATTTAACATATTATTTTCAAGGACAATCTAAGACATTCCAGGACCGACATTCAAATATACTTACAGACAATAAAAGCCTCCATTTGAATTGTGGAGACTCCGCATTGCATTTCTCACATCTATAGAGACCGTTGTTCATATCGATCACTTTCTTGTTGCAACCTTCATTTGAACAGGCTTGGTACATGCAATTATCACGTTTCATTGATATCACTGTTCCAATTACCGACATGTAGTCCGGCTTCTCTCCAGCTCCTACTCCTCCCGATTTTAGTTCCGATAATGACTGCATTTGTGAAGATCCACCACTTCCTGCGCCCCCACCACCACCTTCAGAGCGGTAGGAATCGAAGTTAACTGACCGACCTTCATGTTCATACCAACCACGAAGTCGTACAGCTTCAGGCACATTCGTCGGAGAAATCATTAACGTCGTGTTACCTTGAAGAAAATGTCGAAGTAAGCGCATTTTAACATTGATATCTACGGAAAATCAAACAGCAAGTGATACATGATGGTCATTCGGCACTTCATAATTCTTAAATTGCTGCCTGACTAAACCAAAGCAATGAGTCATACTAGTAAGTTAGGACTGAGACAGCTTGGTGATGCCAAGTGCTTTAACACCAACATTTGTTGTTGTTTAACAAGGTCACAAATATATAGAAATCACATTGGTGTTACAAAAAATGGCCGCAAACATTCATGATAATGGTCCATCCGTCCTGCTAAAACCTTAATCGACATCTTTTCATGCATCTTCAAATTCACAATGAATTTTTTCCGATGGTGACAACTTACCCATTGTCGTGGACAATGATCGACCTCCAAAATCAGAGACACGCAATCCTTTCGCTACGAGAACTGGCTGACCTTCAGTTGGAAAATTCAAAGCTTCATCACCCCACAGGGTCAATCGAACTTGACAGCGAGAATCATCGACCAAGGTAAGTTCGCGTTTTCTTAGCTCTCGTTGAGTCGTCTTTGAAAGAATGGACTGAACTTCACCAACATCATGAACGATGCCGACTATATCTAAAAATCAAAAGCGAACATTGCATCAAACATGAAATTGTATTCATCTGTCCAACAATGATGTAGATATATCTAGTTAGCAGTTTGATATTATGAATAATTGAAGCGTTGAAGAAATTTTAGAATCGAAGTCAGTAGTAACTTGATCAATATTTGGAAAAAGGGGAAGGTGCAAAATCAAACAAACTCATACAACTCACAAAATTTCATTGAATATAGAATATAAGAACATGACGTTTATTTTCAAACTGAAAACAAGTTTCGTGGGTGATAAAATGATTGACAATGAAATTCGTAAGTCAATGAGGGCCCTAATGAAATTACATCAGTAATTATGAATGAGACACACAAATCCACATGCGTTGGAACAATGTGCAGAGTACATGTGAAAATAGTATGGAATGATATTTACAAATGATGTTGATGTGTCATGAAAAAATGAAAGCCATGGATGATGAAACGCTGGAAGGAGAGGACAAACAATGGTTGATGTACTGCAGCCATATAATCATCTAATAAGTGTTAACACTATTGGTACTCGCCTAATTTCAGCACTTATAATCACGACATAGGCTACTGGCCACAACTTGATAGTTCCTCGATTATCATAAACCTACCTTCTATCTAAATATTAAAATGATTCAAGTTCAATTTAAGATATTTCAAACACAAATATTAATAATAACACCCTGGAATTTTTTTAATTTTCTTGGTTGTCAGGCAACATTAAAATTCAAGAATGTTAGAAGATGTAATGAATGTGTATGAGATGTACATGTACATACATGTAAGTAATGTATATGAAATAAGATTGAAATCTATTGATGACGCCTGAAATGCTGACTGATACTTTTTTCATGGAATCAGTCATGCAATCAGCACTCCGCAGCCAAATTATACTGTGAGTCAAATATAGTCGTCGGGTTATGATGGAGCGAGATTACTTGGAAATTGGTAGTGAAATTAATGCACATTGACTGTGAAGATCTCATCATTCAGGGTGTTATCACGTGGCATGACGCTCTATCTCCAAAGTATAAACGTGTGTGCGCTCACACCTTGCCTGCAGCTCTACAGTCAGTGACTGCATGCAGTACCCACTTCGTGAACGCCTGAAAATAATCTACCATGCCGAACGGTGACAACAATTCCCAAATGCATTTACTAGCATGATCATTAATTAATTGGAATCTTCTTTAGAATCTGCCCGCCAGTAATAAAAAAGCCTGAAAAGTAATGCAAAATAATCTGCCCTTCAATCATCAGGGAGTTTTTTTTGTTTAGCGGTACGTAAACGACGCATCATGTCCCATGAATTGCGTTGAGTGCCAACTGTCATGTGTTACCATGTACAGTGTATTATTATGAAAATTTATGACACATCATCGATTGTGCTCCTTCGAAAATAAAGTGCAGTCCACCATCTACATGTACAGTGAACTCTCGTTTTAGGAATCACTCGTTATAAGAATAAACTCGTTATTAGAATCAAATCCATTTTCCCGAAACATTTCTATACAACATTATAAGTTTTCCGCTCGTAATAGGAATAATTATCATGTCACTTTCGTTATAAGAATCAATGTATAAATAGTCATTCAACAATTTAGCATGAAATGCTATGTATTTTTCACTCGTTATAGGAATAAATAAGGACACACTTTCGTCATAAGAATCAGTGAATGACACGTAAACTGTTATTGGCCGAAATACCCACCAATGGCGTAATCCTACTTTTTATTGATTATATTTGCCAATGGACGTCAGATAAAAGCGTCATGATATCATGATTAACCTTGAGAAGATGAAATCCACTGAAATCCTCGCCAATTGCGTTATTTCACTATACCCTTCGATTAGAATTGACAATGTGCGTCATCAGAACTCATGACACGAGGTGGAGATGACTGTATCTCATCCCGGCCCTTAGGAAGATAGAAGAAGAAATCCTAGAACGAATCAATGAGAGCCGTCACCAAAGCAAGATATCAGACCTTTATGAAGTTGAAGCTGAACTGAAAAGAATGTTACTTTTGTCTTCTTGTTTTCTTTAAGTATGTAAGTGTAATTAGGGTAATAGGAACCACAAAGAAACATCTTATTTAATAGTTGCGTAAGCATTTATCTATACTGATTACTAATAAGGATGTATATCATCATTTCTACAAATAAAAAAACTCGTTATAGGAATAATCTCGTTACAAGAATCAAAACACAATTTCCAGATGCGATTCTTATATCGAGAGTCCACTGTACCTGGAACCGACTTTTTTCTAGCGAATTCTCCTTTATTCGAGGACACATTGCAGCGGATATATCAGACTTGCCACGAACACACCAAGTTTGATTACGTTTTTACAGCAGAGTACTTCATTACATAATGATAGAGCATGTTCAAATGCGCATCACGTGCAACTTCATGTATTTGAATTTTAGTATTGTCAAAAATTTATTAGGTTGAAGTTAATATAAAAGTGTCGGGGAGATTCTAGAGAAGATCCTTTAATTGATTCCAAAATTCGGTTTGTATTTACTGAAGAATTACTGATATATGAATTAAAAATCTATATTGATATATATATATATATATATATATATATATGGGTTATAATTCATTCAAAGTAAGATATTACACTGCTCAGGAAATCTTCATGAAAAATGTGGTAAAAGATACACTCATCTCGAATATTCGAATGTCAAAATTATCATTCGACTATTCGAAAATGGAGGTTTAGCGAGCGAATATTCGGGCAGAGCACTACTTTACACTAAGCTATTCAATCCTACATATTAAAAGGTCCACAGCAGAATATTTATTAAACAATATGCAATGCATGCATGTCATCGAGCACTGTATCTTTGTCAGACTTTTTGTTTCAGTGTAAATCCCGGACTTTTCATTTCAATATTGTCATGTACCCGACGCATTTCGTCTCTACAGACAGTATCAAAAATTGACAAGTCTTAGTTAATGTGGCTATTTATACAACAAGGGTAGGACATAAAATAGCTCAGAGAATCAGCTCATCTGGTCAATTCTTGACACCTGCTTATTTTTGGCTTGTTAATTACCATGTAGCGGGATTCAGCCGTCATAGTAGCAATCGACGACACAGCAGATACGCTTTCCAAAATTGGCACTTCTCTCGCCTCTGCAGCTCCTCAGTGTCTGTCGCCTCTGAAGTCTTTCATTCGTGGTTCCATGTTCAATTCCTGGAGGACTTCAGTTCGTTCGTCTTTGATCTCTTCACAAGTCCCAAACGTAGCAACTGAGAAGCTGTCCCTCCCTTGCGCTGTCCGTTGTGATTTCTCTCGTCTTCGTTGCAACGGCCACAGCCTCCATCTCAATTCTTCACATGATCAATTCAAAAGATTGGCAGGTCCACTTCTCCTGACTGCCCTGTTTATGGTGTAAACCACGATGTTCCCCATTTACTGTGCTCTTGTCCCTCCATTTCTTCAACCCGAGCGGCCATCTTCGTGTCCTCGGGATGTGTTTTTGATCTTTGGCATCGCCCGTAGGGGGGCTGCCCGACTTCTCGGCCTCCGTGACGTCCCGTCACACCCCTATTCAATACGGGGACGGAGTCGGGTAAGTCACCCAGCGGTTCTTTGCTGATCGAGAATCTGGACACTAAAATCGTTAACACAACAATAAAGCAATGGTTATTATTGACTTAGGAGATTTTAGCTATTTTTCACTTCAATCATGTTCTTCAACATTTGACAATAGCAGAAAATTGACGTTTGCTCTTGCAGTTCAACCTTCAGCGATGGGTCATCTTCCCTGATGTTAATGTGTAGACTGAAAGTAGATTGGAAGTACTCGTAACAGCGAAGAGCGCGAAATCTGCAATTATTCTATGGTATTACCACGTGCCAATCCACTCCAAATAGATAGCTTTAAAATAAGACAGTATGTTTCCGAATAGTCCACTAATTTACTGGGATGGTGCACCTTGCATGAGTCAAGTCAACATTATCAAAACATAAGATGCACAAGATACAGAAAGTTCGCATAACTTTTGGTTTTGTTGGTGCTGGTTTTTATTTGGTTGGTCTACAAGATATTAATTTCAATAAGTTTGTGAATTCCTTTGTAAATGCTCTATGCACCAATCAGCAGGTTCAAACTCTTTAACATTATATGTACTAAGCACATCCACTAGATTTTTAACATATTCCTCATAATAGATTTGTTATAGATTATCAAAACTATTTTTACATGTTATTAATATTATACATGTACTGTACATACATCCAACTATTCCTTGGAGATTTCAAGAACGGGGCTCCAAACTGAAATTTTTGACTGCCTCAATAGTTCTGATTCAAATGACGTGGTCGCGTTTGGCCAGTCAATCCCAGATTTACTTGAAAAATTCTTTTATGAACCATATGGACATATTCCATTATTTTATGACGGATCCTTGAATTCAATAACTGGGAAGCCTAACTTCATGTTCAAAATCTAGAAAGCAAATCATCTCCAGAAATCTAACTTTGCTATTCCAAAAATTCACAAACTTTTCTGAAAAATCATAAAATTCACAAAAATTTTCAAAATTCCCAATCTTTTACAAGCTTTCACAAACAGCTGTACACGCAGGATGATTACATTCTAAGTGTATAATGTATGGTAAATTTGTGATGATTAATCAAAATTTTTGCCACTTCTCAAATGACTTTAGTAGGCCTACAGATTCCTTGGCAGTGGAATATCAAATTTGAATATTGCATGAGAAATCTACGCAAATATGCAGATGAGCGCAGATATCCTACATGTAGGTAGTTATGATGCATAATCCTGTATTCCCGCATATTTACAAGAAGGGCAGTACAGGTATTAATCAATAGTACTTTAGCATAGAATTGAATTTGTGACATCAATTGTCTAGGAATGTCAAGATAATACAGGCTAGGGTTAGACTAGCTGTCAACTTCTAACTGAAGTTGAGGAAATCAAAGAAAACATTTACACTCGCGATTCGCAATTCGGAATCGTGAGAAAATTGAATCGCGTCAGCCCCTGGACTATGCACTTGGTGAATAGCCCCGGTTTGAGCTTTTCATGACATCAGATTGATTATAACGTGATTATGAACTTATTTCGTGTTCATGAATTTACTATGGATATTTTTTCTACATGTATCACGGAAATCAAAGGCTATCGGCATATTGGTAATTTTGTGAGTTATTTGCGCGTTTAAGCTGTACTTTCACCTTATTAATGTTCTTCATATGTAGGTATATCAGGTCGCCATACATTTAGCAATAACAATTTCAACGCACGAAACATAGTCAACGTGCTGAGTAAGTAGCCTACTTCATATGCACAATAAAGATCATTATGAAAGATGTCATGACACTAAATAAGCATGATTTCAGAAGGATTACAATTTTGTAATGCAACTGTTTTAAGCCCTGAGTTGGGACTGGAACACTGGTGCACCGGGCTTGGAAATATTTCAGTTCGGGAGCACAGGCTCAGTTTTCCTCCGGGATTACAAGCCTGGCACTGATATCACGCTTCGAAATTATGGAATTCGGTGTCACTTGTGGTGTGCACGTTCCATGGATAATCGATTGAAATTATCTTTGACGAAGAAATAAGTACTGGTACCAAAAAATATAGTGTACACATGTCTAAATTAGTTTCGTTAAAAATGCAATTCATCATATTCTCAGGAAATCAAAAGTAATAACAGAAAGCAAGCTCGTTAAGAATAGCTCTAACGAATGTATTTTATTTAAAGCTATTGCTAAAATATTTGTTAATTAATAATTTTTCTATTATTACCCTTGCAACTAGTTATTGCCAATGCTGACAGACAATCACCACAAGAATATTTAGGAGATTCCCAAAGGTCTTCAAATAGATGCGCGTAATAGAAATCGTTCAGCATTAGGACAATCCAGCTTTACTTACCGACGAAGTCATTTGGTTGTACGCTATCCAAAGAACCGATTTGAACAAATTTGAAATGAGTCTGTGGTAAGTTATCGCCATCTCCATCATCGCAAAGAGTAATCTGAGAATCAGAATTCAAATTCATCTCGTAATCATTTTTCGTAGAATTATATTGAGCGTTGGCAGTTTTGAGAGTACCACGACTGACATAATAAACTTTGTTTATCTGAATCAGGTCGAAGAACTTATCTACTTCATCTCTAAAGGCCGCACACTTGATGTCACCACTTGCATCAGTTAAAATAAAAGAAAATAGCTTTCCCTCGCCTCGAGCATTGCTCCAAGTTCGAATGGAGGATTTCTGGCTGACACGAGCACGAATGGTCCACCGATTTTGATACGGATTCAGACTGGTAATGGGAAATATTCGGCCTTGGGGAGTTCCTCCAGGTGTAGCAGGACTGGCAGTTGATCCACGCAAATCGCTTGATGATCGTGGAGTCATGGGAGATGCTTGAGCTCGAGGAGGAAAGCTATTCGACTTCTGAGGAGAATGAGAGCCGTTAGGCTCCCCGAAAGGTGCTCGAGAAGTCGCAGCGACTGGAGCGGATGGCCCAGGGACTACAAGAAAAAAAAACAAAGAAACTGGATGTTGGTCTGAATATATACCGGCCTTTTATGTATGCGCGCTGGAGACATTTCATGTCCGCTATAAATAGCATAGATATATAACAGTCCGACCTCGATGTGGTCGTTGGTTATCCATAGGGTGGTGATCTTTTACACACATCTTTAGATATTAAATAAAACGAAACCAGTGTTGCCACTCTCGAAAATGGAAAAAATATCTCCGATATGAAATACACGTACACCTTAAACAGATCCAAAAATCCTGTAGAATGCATCTAAGCCACTGCATGCGCGTACCCCACCCAGCACAGAACATTATGGATAATCAAGAATAAAAATTTCCAGTGAAACATTTGCCGCTAGCATCCCTACCCGACTCCTATTCCCTAGCTCTGAGGAGACTCAACTTGAGTGACCCTCTTAGGGGGGGGGGCACTAATTTTCTGAAATGCTATGAAACGGACAGATAGTTAACGCGAGCAAGGCCTGAAAGGTTTTGCGGTAGAGCATGAGATAGAATAATAACTTATACTAGAAGGACTGCTTCTGAGAATCAGTGTCTGTCAGAATCTGGGGGCCCAGCTGCACTTCATCAGGTTGCGGCAATGCATCCTATCCTCGGTCCGGTTAATCCTGTTGCTCAGGTTCGGTGTCTGCTTTAAAGCTAGTCTCGGAGATACTGATGTGTTGTTGAAAACCGCTGAAGGGGACCGACCAAGGATTAGACAGCTGGCTTGTCTCTCAGCCTCTAACCAGAGATCAGGGTCAATAAGGCCTACTATCTCGAGATCCACCCATTCTCTAGAGTGTCGATAACTAATGTGCAAGCGCCCCGTCCAAGCGCCTGTGCATTGTTAGCTGTGTAGAATAGAAGCTCCTATGGCGCACAAAAGGCATTTGCGGTCTTGATCTTCTGAAAGTCACCGACAAGCGTCCAAGAGGATTTCCCCTTCCCCCCCGCCAACACTGTCTTGAAGCGTTCCGCTACCAGTCTTAGGGCTTCGTCCCACGAACTATTTTATACTTGTATGCATGTACTGATAACTCATGCCTTATGTATTACCAATCCATTACTATGTCCTATGTTTTCCTATCTAGTCAGGTCATCATTAAGATACTATTGGTACTATGTAACCCAATACTACCTGTTTCATAGCCCATCCTTACTTTTATATTCAGTCTTTTATACTCATTCTATATGTCATTATGACATAGACGACGGTGTGAATATTGAATTTTATACTGAACCTGCTGATTTTCTTGTTTTTATACCTGAAGATAGTTAACCGATGTTAACAGAAATTAATTGTAATAGATGACAAAAATAAAATCAAGATCTTTTAATTTTGGCTCTTTCCAATTCAACTCAAAATATGACAGATAGCCAAAACAATTTATTTAAAAGGTTGTGGTATAGAATATATTGTTCCATTCATTCAATATATTCATTTAAACGACATATTACCTTCCTTTGGTCCATCACCACCTTGACTGAGCACTTCCAATTCCAATATGATCAAAACAGTTCTGAAAAATGATACGAAAATCATAATGCCAACCGTTTCATTAAGTAAAACTTCTTTTTACGTCTTTTTTACATAAACAGGAAAAAATTGAATACTCAACAAATGCCTATTCAAACACATTACGAAATGCGATACTCAACGGTTTCTAATAAACACCGCGACGTCTATTCGAAACAACAACATTCCGATGCAGCGTTTATTATAACTTGGCATCTATTTGGGAGGAGAGTTAAATTGAAATAATCAATTCATAAAGTTGGGAATAAAATGGAATGGAGGTGGTTTGGGGTAAATTACCAAAAATGATGAGCTGAAGTATGAAGCACCCAATGCTCTCAACATTTAGGCTGGAATGCTACCGACCGTCTGCCGGTTTTTTTTGCTTTCATAATTAGGAGTGCAGCGGATGTTGTTGCCGGAAGGCGACAAAGACAATGAGTATTCACTACCGGATAGCTGCGCATTTCTCAGGGTGCTTTGCTTTAGCGCTCCTCATTAAGTCACACAATAGCATACTCCTTAATTAAGTACTAAGTTAACTCCAGTTTAGTCCAGTCCAGTACATTTTTTCAGCATATTCATGATGAAAAGAATAACTGCCTCATTTTTATCCGCTATTATGAATAACTAGTACTGATAACGTGGATCTCAACGTGCAAGCGGACATAGGAGGGTCATCCCAAAAGTTCGTGCGCGTGAAACATAATCATTTATTATAACATAAAAGTAACCAAACGAACAAAGTCAACCTTCAATATAGTCACCTCTGAGAGAGATAACCTTCTCCCATCGGTGTGGCAACATGGCAACTCCATTCAGAGTGCCTGAGGAATTCAAATCACGAATAACACTGTTCGCAGCATTCCTGACTTCGTCCAGATCACTGAAACGTTTGCCTCTCAGAGGTTCTTTTAGTTTTCCAAAGAGGTCAAAGTCGGGAGGACTCATATCAGGGCTGTAAGGAGGATGGGGAATGCATTCCCAACCTAGGTGTTCAAATGTTTCTTGAGTCACTGCAGCACAATGACAGGCGGCGTTGTCATGCAAAATCAATGGATTTCGGAGATTCGGACGCTTTCTTCTAAGGGCTTGACGGAGATGGACACGGAGGTAGTTTGAGTAGTAGGCAGCAGTTACAGTCTGTCCACGGGGCACGTAGTGCGATAAAACAATACCTGAAGTGTCGTAGGCTGCAATCAGCATCAGTTTCACAGCAGAGGGCTTCTGCCGGAATTTGATCGGTCTGGGAGATCCTGGTCGTCGCCATTCCGCACTTTGCCTTTTCATTTCAGGCTCGTAGGACCTCACCCAGGTTTCATCAATGCAACTACGCGGTCGAGAAAGAAGTGGTGTCGACGAAGGAGTTGCCTTGAGATTCGAACTCTGTCAGCCTTCTGATCACTGGTGAGATTGTGCGGCACCCAACGAGCGGACAGCTTCCGCATCCCGAGATGGTCGGTCAAAATCCGATGAACAGAGGACTTCGACAAATCCAGGTTTTCGGCGATTTCCGTGCATGTCCATCGTCGATCATTCGCCATTAAGTCACGCACCTGATTCACGGACTCCTCAAGACAAGCAGATGGAGGTCGGCCGGAGCGAGTCGCGTCTTTGATGCTACCGTCGCCACTTTGAAAGCGTTGGACCCATTTCTGCACGGTTCGTAGAGCCATGGCGGAGTCCCCACAAGCTTCTTCTAAAGCTTGGCGAATTTCTGCTGCCTTTATATGGCGCAATGTCATAATCTTAACGAACGCACGTTGTTCCTCGATGGTAACCTCCATGACGAATGATAGAAGCAGTTGGTGTGATCGAAAATGGCGTGATAATTTTAAATCAATATGCTTTTGTTCATCGAATACCGACCATCTAGATTTAGATCAATTTAATCAGATATCTATGATTTCGAATTTGAACGGTGAGGTCTGAAATTTGTCATAGATATGCTTTGTTAATTGCGGTTTCAACACACTCTCGAAATACATCACAGAAAACCAATTTAACATTCATTTATCTCGTTAAAACATAGGTACGAATTGCCGCGCACGAACTTTTGGGATGACCCTCGTAGATAGGAAAATTGAAGACTCACAGGCAGATCTCCTAAGTTAGTGCACCTACAGTCATTAATAAATGCTGCCTTTTGCAAACACAATGTAAATAGAATAATTCTATTTTTCAACTGAAGATGCAAATAGATATTTAATCATTCTATTTAAGTAATAAATTTAAACTTTAAGTAATAGCAATAAATGATCTAGCTGAAATTTTATTATAGTCATTACATATTTACATTGTTTTCACAAGTTGAATCAGCAAAACTCCCTAAAGTTTGGTCGAGGATCATAATTTGATGTCAAAAGGTAAAACACGCTCCAGATAGGCCTTCCGCGTCCTGCGCATTCTATTGGTCAATAGTAACGGCCAAGATGCAACAGTGTTAAGTTTTACTCTAAGATGTGAGTTATGTTAAGAAGTGTATTGATTGCATGCATGATTGTCGAACTATGAGGAGAGATTGTAGTCTGGAAGTTCGTGTTTCCTGTTTATTGTAGGTTTGGGATGTGTTATTGCTTTTACTTCAGCTATTGTTGTGTCTCAAGAGCTGAACAGTTTATGAATGAAGCCGATCTGAAAGTTTCCGATGCCGCCTATCCTCGTATGTTCATCTCTGAGATGGATGCAAAGCGCACTATTATTGGCTTCATTAACTATCAATGGCCTTCTTATGCTTGAGATGTCTTGTTTTAAACATGTGGGCCGTCTTTCCTATGTAATATTCTCCGCACTACATGTATATTGATATAATACGAACCGATCTCGGCAAGAGCATTTGATATAATTTAAATCGTTACATAAATTACAAGAACATGCTCTTGCTTTAGTCGTATTATTAAGGTATGTGGCCGATTGAGAACCGTACTCATTGATAAGTCGAACAGGGAAATTATATTTTTTAATCAGTTCATTTACTTTACGACTACACTTATCATTAACATACGGCAACTTAAAATGCATGCTGCTTTCGTAGCTACTATTTGACGTTTTTACTGAAGTAGTTAACTCGCTTTCTTTTTCGTTGTAATTATATTGTTTCAGAATTTTATCGAATTCTGCTGAGCTATCATTTCTTATTTCCTCATCATTACAACGTTTAGATATTGTGTCTATACTATTCTTCATGTAATTATTTTTTTACGTGTCTTGCTAAAAGGAGTCTTTTCTCAAACTTATACTGGAATGGCATTCTTTATGATACCAAGAATATTACATTTGTTCATCAGCAATCATTATTTTAATATCTAAGAAGTTCAACCATTCGTTAGGTTTAGGCGATTCGAGAGTGAATTTAATATGGGGGTTTATTGAATTAAAAACTTCTAATATTTGATTAAACTTATTTTTGTCAAATGTCAAAGAACCTAGTATGACGTCGTCTTTGTACCCAGCTGGGTTGAAACCCAGCAATTTCAAGACTTAAGATTCCATTTTATTCAGGAATATGATTGCGAATGGTGGGGCGAAGTGGCCGGCCACCGGTTCTCCTTATATTTGTTTGTAGGTCATATTCTGGTACTCAATTTCATAATAGTGACAAATAAATGTTAGTTACTTTCTTACATTCTCTATACTTATACCACAGTTATCAATTCTATTCCAATTGCCTCTTAGAAGTTGCGTATTCTATGCCAGTTCCTAGCGGAATGCTCGGATACAAACTTTGAACGTCAAAGATTTTTAGGTGGCTTATCACATTTTACAAGATAGCAAAAGATTCTCATCCCTGAATATTGAACAATGTTCAAAACGACTTTATTGTGACATCATGACCTGTGACATAATTTTTCTATTCAGCGAAACCTGTGATTCTATAACACATATTCCTACAATGAAGGGCTCGATGTCATGGTGTATGAAAACGGAAAATTTGAATAATAGTCTGTAAAGTGCATGAAACATAAAAAATTCACGAAGAATGTCTTGCTCGAAGATTTGATTTTTAGAGTTTGGGAAGAGTCAAGAATTGATTTTTTTCAATTTATTTTTATTTGATGTGCAATTAACTTCAATCACAACACAGTGATTATCTTCAGTTTTTAAAGCCAGTAATTAATTGCACATGAAAATAAAATCGGTAAATCTTGACTTCTATAAGTCCTAAAAACAAAAAATTCGTATATCATTATCAAAAAAAATCTGCGTGACATGCAATAATATCGGATTCAAAAGAATCGGTAAACTTAGAGCGGTGAGATACAATACCAAGAGCTTTATTAGTATTATCAAGATCGTCGCATCCTCGTTATGTCAGATTTGTCATTACTACTGGTACTTGGTCCAGCACTCTACTTTTCTCATTTTTGCTAAGTGTTAGATATAAATTATGCGGGAAATTATAGTCGAATCAAATTTTCACTTCTTACTTTGAGTTTTGAACGCTGTTACACACAAACTTTTTCACGCGAATAATTGAATCAACCGTCAATTTCCCTTCATCTACCAAATGATTCATTTGCGTTGCCAACATACAAACTGAAAAATAATTTACAATTTTATTCATAATGCATCATCGATCAAGCTACTACCGCGACACACATACATGAATGATTTTTCTCTCCATCGGAAAGCAGTAGACGATATCTATTTTGACCAGCAGATCCACCAGGAACGTTCTTGTGACCCTAAAATGACAACAATATTCACTTAACCCTTCATGATATGCTCCAAGAAAATTAAATACATCAATGGGAGGAGATTCAATATATTCACCTATAGATGCCTATCATATCTAGTGTACCTATTCATTTCGTTTCTCAGGTTTTTCAGAGGATGCCAAGAAAAATCAAACATCACTTTCTGATAAAAATACCAAATTGCTTGAACAATGTAGATAAGACATCCTTAGATAATCTTCAGTAACACATTTCTAATGTGAATTTTGAGGCCTACAACGAAGCGCGTTATATTGGTTTCAATCTGATGGTCTTCATTCTTTCCTCACTTAATCGTAGATACCTTCTTATGATTCAGTTCCCTATCGTTTAGCAGAATGTTGACATGTGGTGTCCAATACAAATTTCAGTGGCTCTAGGATTGGTAGGGATAAGCGGAACATTGAAAGCAGCGAATTCGGATCACGACGGTTATCGCAGTGAAGTATGGCCCCGTGCTATTGAATCAGTGGAGAAACTTTTGCAGATTGCTGATAGCAAAGATAACAACACAGGTATTATTGGATTTCTACACGTCACTTCACACAATTCATTGTTCAACAAATACGATATGATTTTCGCTCTAACATCGTCGTCCTGGTAGACTTTCTATTTTTAGGCTTTGTTGCATAAATTTCTACAAAATTCAGGACAAACTTATATGTCTTCTGCGTCTTTTCCTATCTTGATGGCAACTTTTTCTTGATGAACTTCTGCATCAGTTCCAGTAACAAGGAGGTCAATGTTGCATGCAAGACATGAATCCTAGGTTTTCTTAAGTGGAACTTCAGAAACAATGCCTCAAAATGCTGATTGATAGAAGCCAATATGGCTAGGTATGATTGCGATGAAGTATTTTAATGACACCCACGATTCGTTTGTGGCGGTTATATGACTGGATAGTATTCTTAAATTCCTTCCATAAAACTGAAAGAAATTCGAGAAAACAATGTTTTCCATAAACATGTTTCCAACGGGTCACACCCGTTGTTGCTTCATCGAGAGAACGTAATTTTTACGACAAGCGCTCAAACATTTTAAGGAGCGTGCATGTAGGACTGTCATAAATTGCTCGACGTCCAATTCATCAAGCGTCTTTCACCTTTCCTAAAGCAGTTATGCACTTAGTTCAACGAGTGTGATCCCAGTTCAAACTTGGATTTTATAGTTGCCTCAATAGTTCTGATTCAAAGACCGTGTTGACGTTTGGTTCGGTCACCCCCGATTCACCCTACGTATTTTGTTATGAATCTGGCCACATTTTATGATTTTAAGACGATCGAACTTGGCGGCCTGATTTCATGATGTTTAAGATCGTGACGATAAAGCATCTACATAAATTAAGTTAGTTTCTTCCAAAAATTTACAAACTTCACTGGAAAATCGCATAACTCTCAGGCTTTCAAGGGCCTTGAATTTTTTTCAAAATTCACAAACTTTCACTGGCCTTGCAATTCCGGAAAGGTGTGGCAATCACGATAGAAGGTATGGCATCAAGAATAGAAAGACACAAATAGGAATGCTACTGCATAGACTTCTAAATGATAGTAGCAATTACTTCGAAGTCTATGGCTCATGTTGGACTGATCATGGATATCCATCGACTGATTCAGGTGTAAATCGCCAATAGAACGGTCAACATAGATTTCCTAGGGCAAAATCAACTGTTAGCCTACTTTTGAAACACCTTGTATATATATATATATATATATATAAAATTCATATGGTACAAGCATTCAAATGGTTTCTAGCAATCACGATGAAAACAAATTGATGACGAATTGAAAGGACGAGAACAAGATGCAAAGAAGAGTCACTGTTTACACATAGTTAAATGAAATATTGTTTAACAAAATTGGAAGCAATTAAAACAGTTTCTTCAAGACAATATTATCGTCCAATGCAAATATTTTATCCATGAAAATATCGTCAAACAGTCAAAAATTAACAATCTCACCAATAAATCACTCAATTCATGATGAAAAGATGTCGACATCGATGTATGACTTAAAAGAGTCTATCATTCACCGATATGTTGTAAAAATATGTTTTCTGATGACATGTATAGCAATCCAATATAATTCATCATAAAAATATTATAAACCAAAATGTACGAATATACCGATGTACCAACTTGTACATATATTCTACCTAAAAAATATCTTCGAACAATCTGCATCCTTTTATGAAATAAAACTTAGGCAATCTAACATTTCTGACAACGTTACTCAGTAATCACATAATTCTTTAAGAATAGTTGTAAGCGAACTATACATGGTACATCATTAGAAGTACATTAACTTTTAAGTTGCTCAATATTTCATGTATATTTTATAACTCATAGTCTAAGTTTCTTTGTGGGGTTTCGGAAATGCGTGAGATTTTACGATTGCTTTTCCCTCCAATAGCTGATTTAATCAAGTTGGATTTTTCTGTGCTTATTAGTATTCCGATTTTCTTTGATGATGTTCATTTTCTCACTCGTGCTTTCCGCCTCTTTCCTTAAAACCTCAATCAACACACGTGTAACTGAAAGGGAGGCCGATGTCATTGAAGACGATGCAGTTCTGGTTTGTGCTTCCGATGGCTTGGCACACGCTGTGTTTATCAATTCTCTAGTTGATTGGAAAGTTTTCACGGCGTCGTTCTCCTCCCTCTGCAGCTCTAGCTCGCAGTCTTCGATTTTGGTCTTTTCACGACTGATTTTTTCCTTTTCTTTTTCCGTAAGCATGGCTTCAGACTCTTTTTCGTCTTGAATTCGTTGCGCATTTTCGTCCATCTCAGCTTTATAAAAAGCGTGCGCAGAGAGAATCGACTACTCCATTTCCTTTGAGATATGAAGATGATCTGCCTTACATGTTAGGCGTGGAAACACAGAAGTTCTTTCACTGAGCGAGCACCGATCACCACATCTTCCGACAAAATTCGTTCTGCTGTGCTGGCGAAAAAACCAGCCAAATATTTTTTTCTCCGCTGGTGACCGGTTTCTAAATTAATTATTTTTAGAGGCTAGTGCTTGAAGGACTAAAAAATCGGCCAAATTCTTCTTCACTACTTGTTTCTATTACTGTACTTAGATCAACAACTACTAGGCCTATAAGTGCCATGTGAATAACCTAGTTTTTCTTCAGACTAGGGAGCTGCTATGAGTGCGAATTTCAATACGAAGCGTGTCAATTTCATTGAACATCACAAATAAAGTAAAATTAGTCACGAGGAAACGTCCGTCAGGCGCCTAGCATCATTCTCCAAATGGCTCCTACTCAGGATGACGCTGAGTGAACATTTTGTAAACTGGGAAAATGTATAGCATTGATTCCATGGAGACCTCGACCTCCGAATACGAGGACATGGAGGAACGAAACAACTACCGAGCGGCAATAATGATAGCATATGGACTAAGGCTCCAAAAAAAGTGTATGAATAACTATTAGTACATTGCAGTAATAGACATGTTTCATGCCCATTGTGGTACATCAAGTGTCTTGCCATAGTGCAGTTATTGTTTAGAGATTATTGAAATGCAAGAAGTAGCATTTGTTTGACAAATTGGATTTTTAAAAAATCGGTTATCTAATAATTATTTATTTTTCCAAGGTGCCCTGCCAACAACCGGTATCTAAATTAATCATTTATCCTTCAAAATAGTCGCCGGCCGATTTTTTTCGCCAGTACAGTACTGTCTGTCAAGAAATTGTTGTTTATAGAAAAGCAAGTAAGTACCATTCGTCCGAAACTTGTCTCATTTCATGCTGAGATCCGAGTTTCAGAAGACTGCGAAGAAGAGAATTTGACGAGGGCAGCTTGAAAAGCATTTGCACATTTTCCAATGCAGTAGTCTGTCTTTCTGAAGAAATTCTTTGCAAAAACATCCGATGTACGTTGAACGCACTTCACATTCTCTATCCAGCGAGTCGAGCGAAAGATGATGGAAAATCAACTGAATTGTTAATGTCGATGAAGTCCGCTCTTCTGGCAGGCGAATATATTTTGAATGACGGCAAAAGTCGTGACAGCAAAATTGTGCTGAAAAATCAACTATATATCTAAAATGGCCAGGACATACACAAAATTCAAGGACAATTCCAGGACTGCGGATACCTTGTGTGTTTTACATATTACATACCGGTACTGATCTGACTCGTATAATCTTTCTTCCAGGGATCATAATCAAGAAAACTCTAGTGGAACAATCTAGACGTCAATCTTTTGCAGGCATAATAGTTCATATTTTGTAGGTAAATTAAGAATGTGAAACGAATAAAAACGTTTCATGTGGATTAATTGTATACATAATCACGTTAGCAACATGATTGAAGCATGATTGAAAGCAAGTTGAAAGGAAATAATAAACTGTACTGACGCAAAAATATTCATTACTACCAAGATTTTGAAATTTCCAGGACTTTTCCAGGATTTCCAGGACCGGTAGGAACCCTGTTTTAATATTTGTTGAAGTGTAATTAATCATAAACCCTTCTACTGGGCACCCCGTGAACATTGTCACAGGTAGCATAATGAGGCACTGCCATTCCGTGATTTTCATTTTTTATGCATTGGGATGACTGATGAGGTCTCAGTGCATGCGTACGTCTGCTAGCAATGGTTGTAGAGCCATGCCCTTGTCTGTGTGCTGTGCAGATGAAGGCATCCGCGCATTTGTTTCCATTATTCACTGCTAACAACTTCGTTTCTTTTCATCCACACATGTGCCATAGACAAATGATGAGTGCGTGTGTGCAATACACACACGCGCGCGCTAGTGTGAGGTGACGATCGATCGTGCCAGTGAGAGAGTGAGTCTTTTAAAATGTGATTGATATTGCTGCCTGGAACAGCTATGTCTGCTGGGTTTTATGCAATCCACACTAGAACAGTGGAAAGAACACCAAAAGAAGACTGTTCATCATTGAACTGGGAAAAGCTTTGATCAACATGTCGAAAAGATGGAATTCAGATATTCAGATGACCTTGAGGAACCGCATCAGGGCTTAAGGTTTGATCAACATTGACTCGGCAGCAAATGCAAACGTTCAACATTCTGATCCAACAGGTCGCAGTTCTGACAGAGGTTTCTTACACTAGTGCGAGGTGCGCAAGCAATCCAGGACAAGATGCTCTTCTTGTCATTGGTTTGTGTGCCCGGAGCATATCAGAAACATTTGTGATTAGTGTGGTTGATATTCATGATCATGTTTCCAGTGGTCGGGCCAGAGATTTTTCCAATTTTTTCGCAGCTCTACAGAATTTTCGCAGGCCTACTAATACCAGCAAATTATAGCATCATATTTCGTGATTATGAAGAGTAAAACAGGGCTCTTTTGAAAACTTGACCAACGCCCAATATCTGTCGGGAGAAACTGATTTTTCAAAATGTCTTGTGCATGGAACAAGTGGAACTTGTGAATGGAATGTGTTTCTTTTTGTCCGATGCCTATATCTTTTATCTCTTAGTGTTCTGAAGCATCGAATTTATTGTCACAAAGTTATTTTCCTTTTTTTGCTGTAACTGTTTTCAACTTTTTATGATGGTCATCTGTCCTCTTGTTCTTTAAAACAAGCCTTGGAATGCCGCACAAGCCTCACACACTGTTGATCCAAAACAGATGTCTCGAGATTCGGACATTTCATTTTTATGGACTTTGCATCATTTAAGAGAAAATTCCATACCAGTCTATTTTCCAGGACCAGCTATGAAATTTTCTGCATATATGGTATAAAATGGGGTACATTTTTTGCAGCATCCACGTCTTTAGAATGCGCTTTCAAATTTTCTGAATGGAAAGTAAGAACCGTTTGAAAGATGAGAGTACATTCATTTAACATCACTCATCGCTTGATTTGATCTTTTCGGGTGATCTTCAAAATCACCAGCTGTTCGAGGATACTTTGGACAACTTAATGGCAATGCAACTGATAACACAAGGATAGACATTGTGTTTTCTGCATCCATCAGAGCCGTTGCATCGTTAGCTGAATATCAAAAATATGAGTAAATCTTATGGGAAGTGTGGATGTCGAGCGCTTCAAATGACTCCAGTTGCGTTCAGAATTTCAGGCATCGAGCGACTGTGCAAAATGAATTTCAATGCATATATACGACAAAAATACTCATATTAATTTGAATTTTCTTTGTTTCGTCTACACATCAATTGAAAAATTATTTGAAATCAAGTCGGTTATCATTCTTTTATAGAACTATCGGCAACTTCCTAAACATGGCTTTGACCGCTTCGCATGCAGTTACAACATCCACAGTAACTCAGTAGATGCTATGAACTACTCCTGCAATTCTTCTATTTTGCTGAATATGTTACAAGATGTAGGACGCTGTGAATAATATGAAGCTTTAACTAAATCATAACATGATGAATAACATGCTAGTTGTCATTCGCTGGCCTTTTCCATCCTGTAGACCAGTATTTCTTCTATTAGACAACTCAAGTCAAATCGGAATGGGCCCCCTAAAATGCGTAGTCGTGGGCCCCCTTAAAGTAAAAAAATTGCGATCATTCGATATTGCACAATCCGATTGCGAAAGCGTTCAGACAGAAGTTGGGTCTGTTGCAATAACGCTGCTAATGAATCCTCAGTCAGTAAGTAGATAAATGGCATATTATTGCTACGGATGCTTTTTCAATCATCAGTTTTCACTAGGTTCAGTAGAACGCATGAGTCGAAAAACTACTATTTTCAAAAGAACTGCTTTTGAAGGCTAGGTAGCATGCACTAGAGACTCCTCCCCCTCCCCCGCAAAACCAGCACGAATAATCAGCTCAACTGTTTCAAAAATAAACTTCTTCATTTCGTTAAAAATTTTACATTCAAAAATTATAAGGCATTCTCGTGCAGCTGTCATTTTCTATTGATCATGCCAAGACGTCACACGATACAAGATCTCGTGTTTATTGTGAAGATTTTTCATGAAACCACTGGGAACTGCTGTTCATCTGTTCGCTGTTTGGAAGACTGCTTCTGCAGAACGTTCTGGTCACAGCAAATACCTTAACACAAAATCCATGGATCAACGCAGTCTAAAAGCTTGGGCGGGCATTTCCTAATGAAGCGCAATTGAGCCATTCTTTTTCGAGAAACTGACAATGAATGGTAAAAACTTCCTTTCCATGCTGTATAAAGTGATACCGAATGTCACCGAGGATAGGAGCATCTTTATGCAGGATGGAGTGCCAGCGCTCTGCTACCAACCGATCGTTAATTAGTTAAACAATCATTTTCCTAAATTATAGATTGACCGTCATGACAGTCTATGGAATGGCTTCCGATACTGCCACATCTAATGCCTTGTGACATTTTTTCGCTTGAACACGTTAATGAAATGGTGCATTGGAGTCATCCTATGCATTTGAATGATCTGTAAAACAAAATTTGCACCGTTTTTCACCAGATTGACGAGCGATCGTGTGGAGACATGCTCTTGCGCTGCTGACTGAAGAATTAGATTATGTTCGGGCAAATTGTGAGCAAGAAGAAAATAAAATGTCACAGTGTTACTAGTGTTAACAACTGCTTTCTTTTGAATCATCAATAACTTAGGGGGCTGGTTGCTACGTCCACGTGTCCCTATGGTCCAGGTGTCGACCCCCTTGCGGACAACCTGCATGGTGGCGCTTGCAGGTCGTGCCCCCTGGATGCTACCATTACGTTCAACATTGCCGGTAGTAACCAAGCAACCACCGAGTCGGGCCGGTTAATGCCCTGAAGAACCTTGGCCTAAATACCTAAGGTGAAGAGCCAACGGCGTAACATCGGCTGAAGAACGAAGAGCGTCGAAGGGAAGCTTGACCAACGCTGTCAACAGCGGAGGATAGGATAACTCCAACCTCAGCGGTTCCACTCGCGAAAACCAAGAAAGACACCAGCTAATCTGAAATGAGCATTGAATTTCTTGAGCATAACCCCCGACAAATCTTCTCAAACCCAGTGAGCGCTTGTCAGGAACTGACAGTAAGCTGGTCGACCAAACCTCTGCGTCTGATGGCAACCATCGGCAAGTCTGAGTCGTAAAGGATCGCGCCATCCTCAAACAGCGTGTTGGGAGCCGGTAACGTGGTCCCGTGAAACTAGTTAGCTACAATGATGACAAAGACACAATGACAGAAAATACGAATGATGCAGACATAAGTGACTCCCTGAGCAGCTGCTACGTTGACCTGGTTGGGGCCCGACGCCAGGGGTATAGCGCCACCGGGTTAAGGGCTCAGGGAGAGCAAGCAACCCAGACGAGAACTCCACTTTTGAAACTTCCGAGAGATGTATTACGAATGGCCACTTGGAATGTACGAACCCTCCTTCCCCTTGGAAAACCAGAACTCGCATGCCGTTCTCTAAGTCGATACGATGTAGATATTTGCTGCCTACAGGAAACCAGAATTGCGGAACCCTGTGAAATGGAAGTAAGAGTCCCGGAATCAAACTAATCGTACAAGTTGTATTGTAGTCAAAGCGATGGCTCTGGACATCAAGGTGTAGGTATTGCAGTAAGAGACCGACTCAAGACAATCGTCACAGGAGCGTATGCGCCTTCCTCGCGTATAATGGTTATGCATCTCGCCTCTAGTCCCATACCTACAACAGTCATAACTGCCTATGCCCTACAAATGGAGCGTCAGATGCGACTAAAGATGACTTCTTCGCAGAACTCACCGGCATCATACAGAATATCCCAAAGAAAAAATTTCTTTTTATCGGTGGTGATTTGAATGCCCAAACCGGTCCTTCTCGTCATGGCTTCCAGCGTCACATCGGAAACTTCGGTATTGGAAGACGATGTGAAAATGGCCGACGTCTCCTGGACATGGCTGCTATAACTGACTTATCAATCTGTGGTACCCATTTCCAACATAAACTAGGCCACCAAGTGACATGGGTTTCTCCGGACGGAGTAACGAAGAGCAGAATAGATCATGCTCTTGTGAGATCCAGATGGAAGTCAAGTATCAGGGATACTATATCCTTCTGGGCCGCCTGCAAAACCGCTCCGTCAGATCATGCATTAGTTGTAACAACAGTTAAAGACCCAGTCCGCCCAATTTTTCATGTTACCCTGTTTAGATAGCTCATGATGTTTAAGGAACTGTGTGCATATTCATTCGTTCGTATCGAGATGCATTAACACACACGGAGCCGATGAAAGTATTCTCGTGACGTCATTCGGGGAAGTCAAAGGAGCAGACAACAGTACAGCCTATTGATATCAGCCGCGGGCTCGCCCCTTGCTGACGCTGAAACAGCAAGCGGAATCGCCAAGCAATCGATCATGGCAGAAAGTAAAGTAAAGTAACTTCTAAAGAAAGTAAGTGATCCTGTTTCATTTTGGTGCGGTAGATTTATAATACAGAGTCAGGACAATGCCCAAATTTTCATGTATTACATTAGTACATCATCATTTACGAATTTGTCAGAACTACGAATTAGCGATGAACTGAATGTATAAGGCGCAATGAACTAATGAACGCGATGAAGATGATAAATGTTTATCGCATTTATTGATGCCAGATGATATAATTTTACGATATTTCACTTGAGTATTTCACATATTAGATTTCTGATGCAGTATTATGATAACGCCCATAGCTTCATATTTTACATTAATACAGCATAATTTACGATTTTGTCAGAATTACGAATTAGCGATGAACTGAATGAATTAGGCGCAATGAACTAATGAACGCGATGAAGATGACAAATTTTTGTCGAATTTGTTTGATACCAGATATGAGTCCAGTGCATTGTGCCCCATCGAATCGTGTCTTGAAAAATGCAAAAAAATAATTGCATTGAATATATTTGTCACTTGTATCCTACTTCATCTTTTTTTAAAGTATCAAACTCAAAAAAGAAAAATAACAAAAATGGACTCAAAACTCAAAAATCGACTTTTGCTGTTACCTGGTTTTATTAATATTTCACATTCAAATTGAGGTTTTCGTTAGAGCGTCCAAAAAGATTTTTAGAGTAACCTAATCACATAATCATCTAAATACATGTAAATTTTAAGTTTGCATTATTACTCGCATCTCACGAATAAAATTTTTTGGATCAGACTCAACTCACATTTTATTCTAACCTTCATTATATCGTCTTCGCTTGAAGATAAGTGATTCTAATTCCAAGATAATTTCAAAAATGAAAATTAATGTCGAATTACGCATGAACATGAATATGAATAACAATTTTGCAAAAGAGGACATAAATAAATGAAAATGAAAAAAATACTCACTTGAAAGCCTGATCTCATTCTCATTAATAAATCTATGAATAATTGTTGTCATTTTATTACAGATAAAGAAATAACTGGGTATGCGTTTGATCCCAGTAAAGTGTCAAGGAAAACAAAAGGCGAGTATTCTGAAGCAGGTGTCGCTCATCCAACTGAAGAGACTGAAGAGGACATGCATCCTCAAGT
This sequence comes from Prostheceraeus crozeri, assembly GCA_907163375.1. NCBI lineage: Eukaryota > Metazoa > Platyhelminthes > Polycladida > Euryleptidae > Prostheceraeus > Prostheceraeus crozeri. The sequence continues at coordinate 47,766 of CAJQUW010006206.1, forward strand.
GATTTGTCCAGACGAACGGCGGTTATTGACATCATCGTCATTGTGTTTATGTACGAACTGTGAAGTTATGCCTTCATCAAGAGAGTGTGTTTGCTGCCTTGAACAAAATAGTGTTGATGAAAAACGTTATAATGGATGTATCACTTATAACTCCGATTTTCAAGCTACTTGCTTGAATCAGGGAGTGCTAGACATGTGCATCGCTATGCGCGCTTCTTTTTTGGCAAAAGCACTCGGTGCAGATCAGCGAACACCAGAGCTTTCCCGACATATACCCTACTGCAATTTTGTGCATTGGATATACAACAGGAGTTTGGGCCGTCATAACCGTCTAGTCATTCCATCATGTGTGGTTATAGCTGTCAGAAAGGCATATCCTGACCCAGAAATGAAATACAAAGGGTTTTCTTTTCGTGATTCTGACACTGCGATGTAAATATCATATTTACGTCCTTTGTACAATAATTAAATAAATTTATAACACTAACCAAAAAAATCGATTTAAAGTTTTGATGTAATAAAAAGTAAGTGGGAAAAGGATATATTTGAGGTGCTGAGTACGAATATGATCGTGAATACTGTTAATCACATTTAGCTTATTTCTATAAATGCATGCTTTTTAACGTGCTGATAGCCTGTCCTTCTTTGGCTTATGGCCATATTTTATAATACATTAAACAATACATGGATTTGCAGTACATATGTTAGATTACTATTTTGAATTAATCTGTTGATTTATTCGTGAATTTTTCGCAATTTTTTTGTGTTCGAGTTTATTGTGAAATTTTCTCTAGAGATCACTCAGATTCACTGTCTTCGGATGTCAGAGTATTTTTCGGGTATTGAAAAGAAACTCAGATCTGGGTGAATTTTCTTATTTGTGTTGCACCCAAAAACTGCACAGGACTGAGGCATGTTTCACACTTAGGATGATGACCAAGCAGCTTTGCCAACAAACGAGAAAAAGATAGATTTCACTTTGATGCAGAGCGAGCAGAGCAGTCGATGTTTGTTTACTCCATGCAGCGTTGTCGCTGCTGTAGAGACTTTCACGGCAGCCGGCGGGTGATTCCACTAGTGACGTCATCACTCGAGAAAGAAACAGCGATTGCAAGCTGATCCACGGTACAATCGTTTGTCAGAGCGTGTAGACAGATTCACCACATAGGGAATTAGCATGATTGCGTGAAAAAAACGTTAGGTAAATTTGGGCGGACTGGGTCTTTAAGCTCCGATCAAGATGAATCACCCGAGACCAAAGCACTTCAGGCTAGCAGTTAATGAGCTGCAAACTTCGTCCAAACAAGAGCGCTTTGCTGAACAACTGGCTGAACACCTGTCAGATTTCTTCACACATTCAGAACTCTCCAGCATCAATGACCAATGGGTATATCTGGAACGCGCGATCAAAACGGCAGCCCAGAAGACTTTACCTAAGAAGAGAAAAACTCCCCAACAGAAATGGATGTCAGCATCAACAATGCAAATGATCAAAAGCCGCGAAAACACTCAAAACAATTGGAGTAGCTCAGAGAATCAAGTGATACAAAGTGCAATGAAACAAGATATAGAGAAATACTGGACATCAATAGCGAGGAATATGGAAAATGCCGCGGCCGTTAGAGATTGGCAAAAGCTATACAGAGTGATCCGCGAAAGTTCAGGACAAAGGGTGGGCCTCGGCGAATTTCTTGAGGCAAAAAATGGTCAGCGATTGGTCAACATATCGCAGCATTTATCACGCTGGGCAGAGCATTTCACAGATCTTCTGAACAATCCTCGACAGGCTAGCTGAACCATGTCATGATCTCGGACAGTATGATAGCTCAATAGATCCACCCAACAGAATGGAAGTTGAATCTGCTCTGAAGAAGCTGAAAAGGAATAAGGCTGCGGGCGAAGATGGTATCCCACCGGAACTCTGGATCCATGGTTAATCAACAATTATTGGCCCTCTCCACGATCTTAGTACGCAGATTTGGAATGACGAAGAAATCCCAGATGGCTGGACCCTCGCCACAATCATTCCAGTACATAAAAAAGGGAGTAAAGCCATATGTGCCAATTATAGAGGCATAGGTCTTCTGGGGCCTATTTCAATTTAAGGTCCCTAACCTTACTACCTTAAGGTTAGGTACCTAATGTCATGCTCCCTTAAGGTGGATAAGCGTATTTCAATTTTAAGGGAGCACTTTCTTAAGGTACCTTAAGGGACCTAACAAGCTCCCTTAAGGTACCTAACATAGTAATCTACATGCGTATCTGTCAATAGGTTAGCAGTTTGTCAAGGTAATGTAGGACATCATTAAAATTTCAATGCAATAAATAAGAATGGAATGAGAATGTGCTACTTACAACCCAGCTGATAAAATTTCACCACAAATCAAAAAGAAATCTATCACTAACACATTTTAATTGCTCATCACGGCACTGACCAACTCACTAAAAGTTCGTGTTGTCAGGCTCTACAATAGGTAACGACGTATGAGTTGCGGACAATGTTTCCAATTTCCGAGGCATTATCCAACTCAAAATTATCTTGTGGTTGTTGGAAAAAAAGTGGCGGTTCATGTGCATCATTTGGGATCTAAAGCTTAAAGTGACGTGCCATGTTATGCATCACACATGCAGCCTTGCAAATTGATCCAAACTTATCAATTTTTGATCGAAAGGGACGTTGTAAAATTCGGCACCGATTTTTCAAGATACCAATTGTCTGTTCGACAATAACCCGCGAAGCACACAATTTGCGTTGATATCGTCCTTGATGTTGATCTAAAGTCAAAGTAGATGGATAAGGTGTGAGACACCAGGTACGACAAGCATATCCGGAATCACCAATAAGACTGAAATCTTTTAGATGCTGCATGAGCTTAGGAACTTCGGACTGCGACATTACCTTAGCATCATGACTTGACCCAGGCCATGAACAGTCAAAATAACGGATTATGTAGTCCAAGTCACACACAATCATCACATTAACACTTGGCCAACCTTTTCGATTGATGTATGAAGGCTCATGGGTTGAAGGATGAAGCATCGGACAGTGAGTACCATCTACGGCCGCGATAATTCGACGCAACTTAAATTTTTTGTAAAAACGAGATTCCATGGCTTTTGCGCTGGCTGCAGAATACCAAGGGATCCAGCGTCGCACTATCTCACTTCGACATAAAGCTTCAATTCCGTCATAAACACTACGCCATGCAGTGGTTGCAGATATCTTGCTATTTTGATTGAGATTCCAAAAGCAATTACCGGTTCCCAAGTAGTGTAAAGTGTAAAGGACTTTAAGATAAGGAGGCACACTGTTCGAATAACAACTCTTTGAAGGCAGATATGGGATAAGTTCTTCAATAACTATGATTGCAGCTTCTTTGGTAAATCGGAAATTTTGGAAGAAAAAAGTTTTGTCATAATCAAATGGATTATTGGGATCATGGAGAATACTTCGCCGCAGAGCTCGAGATTGGTTAAGTTCTTCAATAATTTCCATTAGGCGTATATCATTCATCGTGGTTTTTATTCAACTCTCACGCAACACGCTCTCAGATATCTTTGAAGTCAAGTGACTATCGTGCATGTATTTACGGCGACACTCATTGTTTGAAGACAGCTGATTCGTCAGGTGACATAGATAGCGCATCGATTTAGCCTTGATTCAGCAGCCGAGGAATGGATTACTCATCAAACTTATCGAAGTTCTTAATAACGTCACTGCAGAACGCACCAGTTGGTTAATATAACACAGTATCGACGTTATCCTCACAGTTAGTTTACTTCATCGCAATTTGGCAGACCATCTCACTGTATTGTTCCGTCATCATAAAATATGCCTTCTTCAGCATTTTCGAATGAAACAGTGTTGATTTTTCTTCAAATGTTGAAAGAGAAAGCTGACGCTTTGTTCAGCCGAGTGAATAACAAATTGACTGTGAACAACAAGTCAACTATGTGGAAGCAGCTGTGTGATGACCTCAAAGTTACCACAGGTCAAGAAGACATTCAAGTTGACAAATTGATAAAAAAATGGGATAACTTGAAATCTAAACTACGAAACTACACGATGAAAATACGCAGTAGTCGTTCTGCAACAGGGGGTGGTAGATCCATTCCGTTAGATCCCATCATGGAATTATGTTGGGATATCATGGGCAGAGATAACCCAGCATTGACTATGATACCGGGTGCTTCACATTCAGCAGTCAATACTTCAAATGAAGACCCTAATCGTGTCGAGATTGAGACTGAGGTTAGTGACATCGCCCTACAGCCTCAAGAGACCCTCGATCAATCAATTTCTTCACAGATTGAGACACAAACGGTTGATGTAATAACAACCGATATATGCACTGCAGCAACTGTTGCAAAACTCGCTTGCAAAAAATTAGAAGAGATAATACAAAATCGTCTGGAACACAAGCTGAGATGGAAGTGCTAACTGCCAAGAGGGAATATTATGTTGAAAAAACAGCAAAACTGATGAATACTCCCTGAATAAAGTGCTTGACGATTTCATTACGTGTACCGCTTCATTTTGCTCAAGTAAGCGTCATATGTTATTTTTCGTTACTATCAATGAAATCATAAAAGCAGTAAGATTTGATAGTTGTTTTTGATTGTCGACTTGATGGAAATATTATACCGATATGTTCACTGTGACTATCTCGTAACTGTTCAGTTATCTTAACTATTCTAAATGTACATATTTACAGTAAATATATATATGTACATATTTACAGTATAGTCAAATAAACAAAATGCATGTAAAATAATGTCTAAGATGTATGTTTATTGTCAGAAAATATCGATATCATCTTCCTTACGGATGATAGTAATATGTTAGGTAACTGGTAAGGTAGGGGAAGAACTACCTTACTATTCACCTTAAGTTTTGCCACCTAACCTAAGATTGAAACAGGCTAAGATACTACTTTAAGGCGCCTTAAGATTTTTCGTCTTTGTCTTCATGCTGACTCACAACCTTAGGTACCTTAAGGGACCTTACGATATTCCAAGGTACCTAACCTAAGCTTTGAAATGTACTAACGTCGTTTCCAAGAATCTTAAGGTTAGGTACCTTAAATTGAAATAGGCCCCTGGACATATCATCCAAAATATTGGAGAACATAATTGTCAGCCGCATAAGACCAGATAGAGAGAAACGGTGCCGTGAAAGCAAAGCAGGATTTAGACCAGGAAGAGGTTGCGTAGATCAGCTGTTTAGCCTTCGTCAGATAATCGAAACCCGGAATGAATTCCAGCAACCCACTACGATAGCTTTCCTTGACTTCCGAGCAGCTTTCGACTCTGTCTCCAGGGAGGCGCTTTGGCAGATTCTTGAAGCAGATGGAATGCCTTCGCAGTTGATTGGAATCATAAAAGCATTGTATCGTCGGACGAATGCCGTTGTGAAATATAAAGGACAAGTGTCATCTAAGTTTCTTGTGAATTCTGGTGTAAGGCAGGGTGCTCTGACATCACCCTTACTCTTCACTGCAGCCATCGACTGGATCCTTCATTGTGCCATCAAAGCGTGCATGAGTCGTGGAACCCCCATTGGTATTAGACTGCGGCTCACAGAATCGCCCGTTTGCGATTTAACATACGCTGACGATGTTGCGCTCCTGGCAGAAAACAGCGACGCCATGCAAATCCTGATTGATGAAGTAGCCAAATTTGCGTCTGAAATCGGCCTTAAAATAAATACAGGAAAAAGCAAAATTCTTGACACTCATAGCAGACCAGACACCATCTTTCTGGCAGGGGAACCCCTTGAGAAAGTCAATGAATTCGTTTACCTGGGCTCCACTGTCACTTCCAATGGCTTCTTGGAAACCGAATTAAATAGGCGCATTGGTAGAGCTGCAGCTGTATTCAGACGTTTCAACGCCAACTTATGGTCCAGTCCCTCAGTCTCACCGAAAACAAAAGGCCGCGTCTTCACAGCATGTATTAGATCAGTTCTCACATACGGCTGTGAAAGTTGGAGACTCTCACAAGTTCAAGAAAAGCGTCTGGGGAGCTTTGAGTATCTCTGTCTGAAACAATTGGGGAAATTTCGTCCCGAACACCATATTTCATATGCCTCCATTTACGCTCATTTTAACATCAAAGACACCGTGCCCGAATTTATGAAACATCGTCGCTTGACTTGGTTTGGTCACGCTCTTCGAATGAGCTCGAGCCGAATTCCATATCAGCTGCTATGGTACCATGAACAACGACCAGGCTGGCAGCGAAAACGGGGCAGACAGAAGATGACATGGAAACGACGGCTTCATCAAAAGACCAAGAACCTGACGAACCACATCAGGTACCATCGCGGTAGATCAAGTGACTGGCTGGCTACAGGAACCGAATGGGTTAAATATATGGAAGAGCTGGCAGACGACCGCCAACAGTGGAGGAGAATTGTGTCTACGGATCATTGCCAGGATTGATAAGACGTCAAGTCCTGTTATTAAGTCAAGTAAGTAAGTCAATAACTTACAGAAAGTCATCATTGAGTCGCTAATTGCCATTTCAAAAAATTTTGAAATGATCAGTGGGAAAAGAATTGATAAGAAAGTGACGTTGGGGAGTCACTGTGGGATATCATCTATGTTAACAGGAAAGAAAATTGCATCATAAACAAAGTTCAAAGTAAAGAATCATCCGCCACGTCAAACAGCATGAATTGACGACTAAAAACTATCGCACATTACAGACACCATGCTAGTTAACATGATATTTAATCTAAAATAATACCCAGTCCACGAAAGGAAATAAGGCAAGAGAAGAGAGAGATTTGATTTGAGCCATTACGAGAAGTAGTGTACTAACTTTTCTCGAATTTTAGCCGTGCAGTCAGTATGCTTGTAAATAGTCAGTAACTCACATGCAGACATCTTCATCCGAACTACAGACACCTACAATTGATGAAATGCATGTAGTTGAAATCGCTTTGTCTAGAGATCGTTTTCAAAAATTAATATTTGCAAACAGGAATGCAAATAGCACGAAGGTGAGCTGCCAAATTTCCAAGCACATCCACCTACTGATGGTTTGCGCGGTGAGTTACTGATTCCTTACAATAGGGGACATTGCAATGATGACGGCAAAAGAAGCCAAAAACGTTTGCAGTTCAAACTGAAAAGTGCTTGTAGGTCCGGCAATGATTCAAATCAAACCTCTCTCTCATCTCTTGTATTTCAAACATAGGAAATGAAAAAACTATGACATATCTAAAAAACATTTTAAACAAGATTGTGTCAGCTACTTCATTAAAGCTCAGACGCCATAGTATAAGTAATCAATACGAAAGGAAATGCTTTTCACTTATACATTTGCTTGCAGGATTTCAATTTTCATTGGTGTCTTAGCCAAAATTTAACCGCTCTTGCAACAGGTAATCGCATATTCATTCGTCACTCCCTTGTATTCCCGAAACTTTTGGTAGATTTCTCTTTCATACTTTTCTTTTTCTAGCACGCCTCTTGACAGCAGCATTATGTAGAGAATCAAAGCAATCAAAACTACAAACGAATGTAGTACAACTTTTTCGTCAAGCATTCCCACCTAAAATTATTTCATATTTCGGAACCTTGATTACTTGCGTTGAACCGTTTCTTCATGATTGACGAAGAAATCAGTGACTTGCAATTGTTGAAGGATCTTCTGATCAAGTGTCACGCGGAGTTTTTAAAAGTACCTGCTTTGAAATTCATGATTGTTTAAAATTTAAGGGCCCCTTCACGAGCTGAATATGCTCCTTCACAATCTTAAAGGGTCCCCTCACGATCTCAAGAGGGCCCCCTCACGATGTCAAAAGGGCCCTTCACAATCTTAAATGGCCCCCTCACAATCTCAAAGGGCCCCCTCCCGATGTCGAAAGGGCCCCTCACAATGTCAAAGGGCCACCTCCCAATGTCGAAAGGGCCCCTCACAATGTCAAAGGGCCCCTTCACGATGTCAAAAGGGCCCCCTCACAATCTCAAATGGCCCCTTCACGATGTCAAAAGGGCCCCCTCACAATCTCAAAGGGCCCCTCACGATGTCGAATAGGCCTTTCACAATCTAAAAGGTCCTCATAACGATCTCAAGAGGGCCCCCTCCCGATGTCACAAAGGGCCCTTTCCAATCTCAAAACGGTCCCTCACGATGTCAAAAGGGCCCCTTCACGATGTCAAAAGGGCCCTTCACAATCTTAAAGGGCCCCTCACGATGTCAAAAGGGCCCTTCACAATCTTAAATGGCCCCCTCACAATCTCAAAGGGCCCCTCACGATGTCAAATGGGCCCTTCACAATCTAAAAGGGCCTCATAACCATCTCAAGAGGGGCCCCCTCACATGTCAAAAGGGCCCCTCTCAATCTCAAAGGGCCCCCTCACGATGTCAAAAGGGTTCTTCACAATCTTTAAGGGGCCCCTCACAATCTCAAAGGGCCCTTTCACATTCTCAAAAGGGCCCTTCATAATCTAACAGGGCCTCATAACAACCTCAAGAGGGCCCCTAAATGTTGCTTAAAACAAATTATTAGTTCCTTGGTAGAACATTTTCCCACTACTTAGTTAAGTCTAAAAAAAGACGGAATTCCGGTTAAAACCGGAAGAGTGGCAGCCCTGCTCATTGACTGACGCAAGCAGAATTGATTACACATGCACGTATTATGCGACAAAATGTATTACATCCACAGATATTGAAATGTAGTCACAGTAGGATGCACTTAGGATGCAGTAAGATGCATTTAGGATGCAGTAAGATGCATTAAGTCACAACAATGCCAAAATGAATTTATACATACCAGGACTTTCAGTACGGGTTCCTTCACCTCTCGACCAGCCAATATCAACTGAAAAAAATGCAGTGTCTTACTAAAGCTGCCGAAAAATTGAGCCCATGCAACACCACAATTTTATGGGATATAATTGCATGATACAATGTAGTTATCCTATTGCATCTACAATGACACTGTTATTCAACATGCTAGCATATCAGACAATGTTGCAAAAATATGTAGGAAATCGCGTTATAAACCATTATTTTGGTACGAGTCCTCCGACTTCACGAAAAATAGCATTACGACGTAACAATTTTCGAAACACACTCTGATAAATTAATAATATCAAGTGAACCTGGAATGATGTCAATTTATGCAACTATACATGTGTGTCACCTAAGTTTGTTTTGGAGACATTCCACGTTAATGTCAAGCGGGAGGTCGCTTTTCTATAATAAAATATATGATTAAACATTTTTTTTATCACTACCGCATTTTTTCAGTGGACGGGCTTCTGGGCTAACATTTGGAAAGACCCAATAAATTGCAAAAAATATTTTACGATCGAAAGTACAAAAATGCAAGTAAACTAAATTGAGATCTTCGGCGCATCTGCAACTTCTGTGGCTAATAGTTGATGTATATAATGGAGTATCAGAGACCTACACTTAAATTCGTAGGGGCGCATATTCTGTTTTCGCATAGTTTCAGAATTATTCACGCAAGCGAAGACCCAACAATCGAAAGTACGATGTCCGAGTCACTGAGAAAGCATCGCATATTTCCGAAGAACATTGTAATACGTGAATGTTTATCGAAAGCGCTCATTTAGCTTTTGCGACATGCCCGACTTACGCAGCTTTCGACCTTACTGGGTAGATCATTTAATGACAATCAGCGGATGCCTAATGCATTTCGAACATAATACTTACAAAATATTTTCAGCAAACTAGTTAATCCACTTTTATGCCTATGTTAAGATCAAACAATGTCATGCTTAATTACGCGTGTAATTATCGTATCATGTTGGTTTAATATTTTGCATGACCGTTGCAAGAGTTTTGCAGGTGTTTCAGACACATAAATGCATGATTCCCAGGTTTTGCCGAACACTAGACATCCTCTAAAACTTATGCACTGACCAATGCATAATGTAGTCTACTATGTTGCTGAACATTATTGCATAATTTGAAATCGGACACAGATTCGAAATTAGTTCCTACAAGTCGCAGCCTACTCGGAGTCGTTCAAGAAGCCGACTCTTGGAGTTGAATTGCTGCACTTGATAAAGAAAAGAATAATAATATCAATGCTTTGAAAAAGCTTTTATGCTCCGTTATCATAAGGGGCCTAACTATCATCCTCTCATCATGTGGAACGCAGGTACATGATAGTGACATGGAATCTATTACAAACTACCGGAATTTACGCTCTGCGATAATGGCACTGCAAGTAAAATTACAGATCAGTAAGAGGTTCAATTCACGCTCAATTCACTCCCATCAAAAATAGGCATATATTACAAAGTTTCATCCAGTGCATCTTACATCAATAGCACCCTTTGTCAAAGTCGCCATCGTTATTTGAGTTCGATTAGTAGGATGGCACTTATACCCTTAGGTTGCACAAATGATAAATTTTAAATTAGCCAGATTTTTTAAAAGTATATGCCATAATATTTTTTTGCATTTTAAGAACACAATTTTGGTCTATTTGTTAAATAGAGTAGACATCTGAAAGATTCATTAAATAGAAACGATGTTGCCTTCACTGATGGGAGCTGCACATCAAATTCAGAAAACTCCATTTCAACATAATTAGATAATGCTTCTCAAAGCACAACACCCGACAGCACATGCTTCCCGAGAGGTAACCTAAGAATCCTTGACAACCCACTGTCCTCCTCTCATGGAGTAGGAATATATATAGGTAGAGTCTTGACCGTAGAGTAAGTACATTAGGTTGAGTGGCATCTCCGCATTTATTAAATCCCCTATGTGTACACACTTTCGATTCTATTGAATGAACTCGAGGAGACGGTAGAGTGGTAAGTAGAGTGATATGCACAGTTTTGCAGTTTTGCAGATGCTACAACGGAATTGACTGATCATGATTGTAAGAAGGAATGATGGCATTTTGCGGATTCTCAGTATAATGACAGCCTTGATTTAATGTTTGTTAAATTAGAAATTCGATGGGTTCCTATTTGCTTTCTTGCTCAACCTGAAGCGTGATCATGTCACAGGCAACCTGCCACTGGTACAGAAAAATCACATAATAAAAGACCATGACTTCATTCAACTTTGAAAGATGTAAATGGCTCCATACATCACTATTCAGATTCAAGAAATGAAGCATGAATTTAGTGAATCATAAAATCATACCGGTGAAAATTGAATTAAAAACTTGAAACTTCAGCCAAGAAAGCACGAATGATATCGTGACTTTTTCATGAAGACTTTCATTAGAATTCAATTCATGAAATTCCCTTGATAATCAGCTTGATTTCCGTTTAGTTAGGATGCTTATTAGCAAATATTCATTTCCTTTGATATCCAACTTGTTCCATACTACTTATTTAGGAGAGTCATCTCGGTGGTATATAAATTTGCAAATCTTTGACTTTTTTCAAAAGTGTTCAAATAATTTTTTGGACGACGGGAACGTCTCCGCAGAAAACTGATAAAAATTTTCACTGTAGATACTTTGATTCGACACTCTCCTATATACACTAGACGAAATGACTTGCTAAGTCTTATCAGATTCTTGCAAAGTCTGATCAGAACTTATTTCATTTAAGAGATTACATTTCCTGACCAGAAAGTACCAGACTTACTAATAAGTCTTATATTTTGCAAATTTAAGATCTTTTCAGATCTTACCAGTTAATAAAAGCTAGTGAACTGAAATTTCAAACTTGAAGTCCGATTTCAGTGCAAAGATCAGACGATATAAATGGCTTTAGTTGTTAAATGATCTTGCTGGAACATCAGTGCACTAAATATATATAGACAAGACCCAAAATGTAAGACTTTTTCTACTCAAAAGATTTCTAAAAATCACAAATAAGATCTTATCAGATTTGCTAATAAGACTTAGCACGACTGGTACTTTCTGGTCAGAACTTGTAAGATTTCCTTACTAAGATTAAGTAAGTCATTTCGTCTAGTGTATCCCT
>CAJQUW010006207.1:0-146544 GCA_907163375.1 Prostheceraeus crozeri
CGACTTTATTTTAAGCGTAAGCCGATCCAAGCTGAAGTCACGGCTAAGCCGTTTTTAGCCGACTTGCTAAAGCGACATTCTTTGTAGCTACAAAAGCAACTCAACCACAATCTAGGGGCAGCTGCAAGTCGGAGGTGTGGATGTTAACCTTGCTTAGTTTCATAGAAATCAGATGACCATCATTAAATAATTATCAGAATGCCGAAATAGTAAGCCACTATAATTCTAAAGCCTTATGACCAGCAGAACGAGCAGATCACTGACTGATTATACTCAAATTCACGTATACCTCAGCTGATTATGGTCAAATTCTGACCTGGTCCTTTTGAGCTTTGTGTTCTTTTACAGGCTTTTGCTGCGACCTATCGGTTGCAGCTCGTCAGAAAATTTCAGCAATAATTTACTTACCATCGAATTTGTGCATAAGCATTGCCGCTAAATGCGCACCTGAGGAATAACCGCAGACAGTGATGCTGCACTGACGATCTAACTGATCAAGAACAACTCGGAAGGCCCTCTCCACTTGCTGGACTTGTTCTTCAACACTGGCGAAAGGACAGGCAGTGTATCCAATCCCTACATGGGTTATTCCTTTGCGCAAGCATGAAGCTGCTAAGACAGAATTTGAGCATTTATCATGACTCCACCAGCAATCCCCGATAATAGTGACTAGGACATGGAGGGAAGGGGTGTCCGGATTGTCTTGTAGGTAAGTCACGATAGTATTCTCCTTTCCATGTCCGTAGTGAAGTGTCTGAGGCTTTGTAATGCTCTTCGCATGGCTTTCAGATGATCTGAAATGCTGCAGGAGCTGTGATGGTGCACCGATGGGCGCAGAGTGTCTATGGGACCAAACAAGCGGCGAATAAAGAACTTCAACTTGTTCACTAGTTCCGAAATCCGAACTATTGGTACACATTGTGACCTTCTCATAGAAGTGTGTCAAAATGCACGTGAGCATGCTCTTATCAGTAAACTTCCTGTCACATGTATCACACAAATAGCTTTATCTGTGGTTACTGCACGTCAGCAAATCGGATTCAATGAGAATTCCGTTGGAATAGAGATATGATGTGAATTATTGTGAAATTCATTGTTTTATAATGATGTAGATATGAATGCATGCCTTGCTGAGGGTCGATCATGTAACACAGAAATTGAGCATCTAAAATACAATCCACTAAATTGGAATTATCGTCAGCCAAACCTTAGTCAATCCTTGTCATGTTTTCCACTATGCAAAGTACTATGACTATCTAATGCAGTGTTTTTAAAACTTTTGCTTGTCGCAGCAAGGGACGTATCCAGAAAATTATTTATGGGGCAGACAATTGGTAATGGATTCGTTGGTTTGCAGGCTTAATCCTTTTAAACTTTTCAATAAGATTTTTATAGCGTTTTAGCTTTGCTATAGCATGAATAGTTTCCAAAACTACGAATAGTTTCGACAAATAGTTTCCACAAACTCAATATCTAACAGATGAATAAATGATGAAAGATTCGTATCTCGATCTATAAGAAACTTTATACATTTCAGCATTCTATTAAGTTGTGTAGCATTGATGGGTCAACGAAATAGTAGTGATGACTGTATTCCAATTCAATTTTGTTTGTTATCAATAGGTTTATCTCATTCATACACTTGTATTTAGCTAAACGTTTCGAATTCAATGTCTACAACATATTTTCTAAACTTCACTTACCATTTGAAATGTTACAGCATGTGCATGTAAATTTGATCTTTGCTTGTGCTTTATTTAGGCCTATTATTCAAGATTTCAGCCATCCTGCTATGAATAAAAGTGAATTATTTTATTAGAATTCAATTCTAAATAAAAGTGATCAATTAGTATAATTTGTGATATATAGGAGGCCTAAATGATAACACTGTTAGTAAGAGAAGACGTGTGGTATTTGCATGGATTTCCATGGGACGACTTTTCCATTACCGGCCGGGTTCATGCCATCCCGCGGAATTTTTCAAATATCGTCCATGGGAATCCCATGGGACCACAAACTCAATATCATTATTGTCGTTAGCTGCACTGGTACATGCAAAGAATGATTGGGGAACTTAAGACAGTAATTTAAGACAGTAAGTAATTTAATTAAGACAGTAGGCTCATTAATTCTCTTTTATATAGAATAGAGTGGCAAATATAGCAACAAATAAGCCTAGAAGCGATGAATTCACCTTTTGAAGTGGCACCCATGCCTTCTATACTAATCTCGTCAACTGCTTTCAACTGTCTCGTCTTTCTTCGGCCACAAATCGATTTGGAAATGAATTACTTTGTTCACGTGCAGTGAAAGCTAGCTCTACGATGATTTCAAACAAAATCTTTTGAACTGATACATCCGAGTATCAAGCATCGGTCCAAAACAATAGAGCGACCCATCATTGCAAGAATCACTATTATGGCGAGGCTGCATCGTGAGATTGGACGAGACATGGACGAGACGTGTCATTCAATGCAATTTATGCAAGCGACGTATTCTGATCTAAATGCATGTTGCATTTTTCATTTAAAGTTTTAGTCACAATTTGAATACAATTGTAAGCGATACTTGAATAATCGAAAATCAAATCCTTTCACTCAAGATGTCTCCCTGTTCAGAATGAAGACATATGAATATTCATAAGCTTTCTTTTACAACCACCAATAAAATAAACAGCTGATAATAACCACCAATTCAATGCAATTTTTGTGAGCAAGTAAGTGTATGTTTTCATATTCGGAACTATGCAAACGCCAGCATGCTTTTCAAACTGTAATCGTAACTTGTGCCTGCAAAGGAAAGTGTCATGTTATAAAAAACTTACTCTGTCAATATAATAGTGAAGATATTGTCATGCCTCATAGATATCGCTTTTCAGGACTTATTCTGCACTTATGAAACGGATAATGGTCTTTAAATCCAATTATAGAATCTAAGCGTGTGTGTCAAGGAAACTCATATCTTAACCATCAATATTCAACATGATTTTGGCGTTTGTCATGATCGAAATGATTGCAAACCGAGTAAAGTGGTCAACAAACAAATCGAACAATCCCGTTCCTCACGCTGATTACATTTACGCAATCACCTCTAATATAGGCTATTACAAGATGAAGTACAATTCAAATGAAACTTGGGCTGCAGCTGAATTAAAAGATTTGTGGCAATCAGCTTAGTTTGACGGTTCCTAGATAGACTTCAGTATTTTGGATGAATTTCTTGATAAGATAAGTTTCATAGTCAATTTTGATGAAGAAGCTAGTCAAACCGATGCTTTAAAATATTCAAAATATCAAAATTAATTAAGATTTACATTTTCTACGTACTATCCAAAATCAACATCTTTGCAAAATATCCTGTATGTAGTAAATACATGGCACGTATATATTGTGTTTGATAATCATAAATTTATTCACTTTTTAATACATGTTTATGTTATATAAATTGCTGATGAATCAATCAGTTCTAAAGTACACGCATTATTTGCTGGAATGACCCACAGCCGAGGGCTCGAGGATATTATGACAAATAATGACCAAAGAAATTTATGCAGTATCTATGATAATGCATGGCGCTATTCATAGAAGTCTGTACCTCGTTAATTTTTTTCCATCTGGAAAATAATTACCTGCTTCGTGGAGCTTATCAACCTGCTGACATAGAAGAGTCCACAGAATCATGCATTATGTATTAGATAGAGTACTTATTTCGAATACTTTAAGAGGATAAAGCACAAAGACCGAATGTCTGAGTGCTTTATTTTCTTAAAGTATGAGAATTAAGTGCGCTATCTGATTTAAAGCGTGTTTGCCATTTGAAAGCAGTGCTATATTTTTCTTGGAAAATAATGATCGGTGAGGAAAATATAGTTCTGTTATCCTAGATCATAGAAGTATGTATTTCTATTGTGATATTAATTTCTATGTCCCAGAATTTGTCTCAAATTATCCTAGATATATGATACTGATTAACGGCAACTCTCATTTTACAGTCCTAGATACTATTATGTTTCAAGCGTTTCACCACTTATTTCTAAGAAGAACTAAATAATTTTGGTTAGAAATAAAGCACTATTTTGAAAAAAAAGAGTCTCATAATGGGAATGAAACATGATTTAATGTACATTTATTTCAATCATCCCTGTACCTTATCTTCTTTTCCTGGATACATTCTAATTAGCTAAAGAATTGGAGATCTCTATGAAAATCTTCACGTCTTTTTATAACATTGATTTGATGTGTACATTAAACGTTTGCAGTAGCTACTGAATACATTGTTCGTGGCGCCTTTTTGCAGTTGTGTCTGAGATCTCATTTTAATACCCGACAGCATGACTGGGGAGTCGGGACCCAGTAGTAAGTAGGCTGACACTTTCTGCAGTATTTTCAGGCTCGGCTTCCGTTTGACTTCTTGATATCCAAATGTCCGGTTTGCATATTTTCTGAGGCAATATAAAAACTCTTCTGACCATGTCATTAAAAGAAATTAAATTGATTAGAAAGTTTCTAATACGCAGTTGAAATGAAGCAGAAACCAAAATAAAACGAATGCCATTTCAGACCACCTCTACCTCTAGCCCTTTCATTCATATTGTGTCCATTGGGCAACATTTCGACTCGCTTTTTTGGGACAGCATTGGTTGACCCCATAACGGTAAAAATTTGTAACCAAAAGTAGAGAGAAGATCAATGTAATGTGGCACCACTTCCAACCTCGTGCGATGCTCAGAACGCCAGCAACTTGCAATCGAAAAAAATATTTTTTTCAAACAGACTTTCATTTTTTTGCTGTTTCTATTGATTTGGTAAAGAAAAACTTTGATATCATTTTTTTGTTGTTGTTTGTAAGTTGAAATTATTGAAATTACTGAAATAATGTTCTTTTTCAGTCTATCTACGCACAAAAATTAATGTGATTTGTCAAAATATATTTCGCCGATCTGGCCTTGTCAATTGCGATCTAAAGAAATCCTAAGTCAAAAATGTTTAATGGTCTATTGAATAATGAACTATGGAGCTGCGACAATCAATGAACTGTGGTATATGTGCATATTTGTTAGATATCGATAATGGCAGTGATAATTCGTAATTCAGTGATTTCAAATGATGTAGCATTTTATTTCCAAAACGTTTTTGACTTGGGATTTCTTTATATCGCAATTAACAAGGCCAGATCGGCGAAACATATTTTAACAAATTATATTAATTTTTGTGTGTAGAAAGACTGAAAAGAACATTATTTCAGTAATTTCAACTTATAAACAACAACAAAAAATGAGTTTTCATTTTGAAAATAGTTTAAAGATGAAGAATCATTGATCGAGCTCCAGTATTCAACCAATTAAGAATGAAAGGACGAAGTTGCAGAAAAAAGATGAATATTTTGAAGTACAATTTGCTCTTTTCCCTTTTCGGTAAAACTGAATTCATTTTCTCTGGAAAACATGTTTTCTAAGTAGGCTCACGCGTGCATCAATCGAAAAGTGTCAGATTCGGTTATGGTTTTCATTTATGTTTTCAGAGGACATTACTTCATTCATTTTCAAAGGAATTATTATTTCCACCGAAGCTGATTGTGACACATTTGTTGGTTAGTGTGGAAATTATTTCGCTGAACTCTCATCGCTAGGAATTACTCGCATATTCATTGTTAAACTTTGTGCATGATGCGCATTAGTGAAATCAATGCATTCCGTCAAATGACAATTTCGGTAGATATTTTGTGAACATTTTCAAATTTAATGCTGACTTAGATAATGACAATTCTGATTTTCCTAAAGAATTTCGCGCTCATCATTTTCTGTAATTAGCGTCTGGAAGGCGTTTATGCATGCTTTTGATTACAACTGATGTCTATATTCCACAATCAAGATAAGAAAACGAAAGAAAGCATGTATGGCACATCAAATTATCTTAAAGCAGTGGCTTCATTGTCATCAAAGATAAGTTGGCCACTGACAGATACTAAGTCTTTTCGAGAATAATTGAAAAGCATCATTCATTTGTATGCTATGATTCTTGATTTCAAATTGAAATGCACTGAACATAGATGTACTTTATAACTTATGAGTGCATATCAGATTGTGGTCTTGCTTTTTATGATAATGGCTAATACTGTTAATTCATTGTCTTGAGCAGATTGGAGTTTCAAATTGATTCAAACTTTGACATTGTTTGCATAACCAGTCCTACTCAGTTAAATCTTTGCAAACTATAAATGGATTGTAATATCATGCAGATAGTCAAGCATGTATCACACAACTAATTCCAATTAATCACTTCGTATTATGAACTGAACTAATTAACTGACTCTACGATTTTACAACTGTTTGACGACTTCGCCATGTCAAATAACAAGTTGTAGTGGAAAGATTTGAAAATTTAACTGCCTGTGTAGAAATTGATCATAGAAAGCATTGGGATATTCTCTAAATGAAAGAGAATTCCAAGATGCGATCAAATTGCGGTACAATTGGCCGGTTGCGGACCTTTCTATGAATTGTGTTTGTGGTATGAAACATGATTTGAATCACACTCTTAATTGTAAAATTGGTGGTTTTGACAATCTGCGACACAACATTATTCGTGACACGGAGAGTCTGTTTTTGAATGGAGTCTGTAAAGATGTCCGCATTGAGCCCAAATTGCTACCAATTGAATCAGATGACTTCATCAACCTCGGGATACACAACTCCCAAAGAGTGGATAATTGTCTGTGGGCTGAATTTTTGTTATGACAGTGGAAATTTCTATGTTTGATTTGAAGTTTTATGCATTGCTGTAATGTTATTTTAATCTGATCTCATAAATGCTTCCCAAACGTTGAGTGTTGTCCACCGTTGAGAAAATATGGATTATCTGTGTGGAAAAATCAGAAAGTGGCTTGTATTGTTGCCAAATTTTGTCGTTCGAATATTGTGCTACTCAAATCTCGGATCTTTTGCAGTAATTTCAATAACCTTCTGAAACATGGTTTAGCGTGGACTACAAGCTTTCAAGTGACAATACGAATTATTGCCCTGTCTAACGCAAATTCAGAATAACCTACAGAATAAACATGGAATTTCTACATCTTCGATAAGACGTCGGCAAGTTGAATTGATTGGTTTTATGACTGAAGATTCATTTGAATTTCTTAGTGATGAACTTGCCTACAGAGTTTGTCAATATTGTTGTCGATTGACTCAAAGTAGCTGTCAATTAACTAACATTTCTTTGATTTTCACTTTTCTTCGCGTGGACTTTTTTTCTTCAGCTAATTTATTTAAATTGAATACATAAGAAAAATAATGCCATCGTTTAAAACAAGCTTTAAAGAAGTATGATAATAAAGACACAAGTGAAAGTCAAAAAATTCAAAAAAAGTCTCCCCTTGCCTAGGCGTTGACCACTATGGCAGGGACCGCTGATGTGTTGCTGGCTGGTTGTCCTCGCCTTGAGCAGTATCCCCTGAGGCACATCTCCATGGCCTGCACTAATGCGAAGCTGACACGTGTTCTTATAAATGCCACTTCATCGGCATAGACGGTTTTCTTTTTCAAAGAATGGAGATGTGTTTTTCTTTTTATTGCCTTTCTCGCTGCGGGCCCACATCCACCAGATGAGGAAAAAACCATTGGGAGAAAGCTGGCATGATCCACTTCTCACACCCTTTCTTCATATTGCCGACGCTTTTCCTTTTCGTGAAGGGCATATGCATTTGATGGATGCTTGGGTGTTGAGGCGCTGTGTGGACAGAAAACTCTGATATCCATGAATGTTTTATGGAAACGATTGCCGTAAAGGCCACTCGCGCAGACGACGTCCAAGTGTGCTTCATCCCCTATTATAGCAGTTCGATATTCGAATGTTTCTCCCGTGATTGGTTGTAGAAGTGGTTCAGTAGCCACATTGTGTGTTACGTCCGACAAAAGATTCGCAAACAAATCACGAAGAGCATTGTGCCTCAAGTTGATGAAGCCACCGACGTGGCATGAGAGAGCATGGGCAGGACTGAATGCTTTTCCGCAAACGCATCGTGCTGGTAATCGTGATGTCTGCCATCCATATCTCAAGCATAGCGCATCCCTGAAAGTGGTTTTGTCGATAGAGAAGCCATACTTTTGAATGGGAAGAACAAGTAGCCACCAGTTTCGCGAGATATAGTTCTGAAATATTTTTGATTCTCATTGAGTCTGCTGTGAACTTCTTTAGCGATTTCTGCTTGCTTTTTCTTGTTTTCCAATCTCAGTGCTGACTTGATTTTAAGCTGCTGTCCGTTTACTTCAGATATATCATCTCGTTGCAGAGGAGACCTAAGTCGGACTGAATTTTCATAAGCAGATTCAAGGTCACTTAACTTTCTGAGGTCAAGACCTCCCTCTCTCACTGGGAGTGCAAGTAGATCACGTTCAATTTCACCAAGTGGCCCTTTTCCTGTGATAGCTGGAATGAAATTTCTTGAAATCTGGTCATCAAGTAGCGTCACATTAGAAGCAAATGTTGGTGTTGTTCTTGGAAGATAGTTAAACGTCGGGAGTAATCCGCGAAGAAAACCACAATAAGCTGGTTGAGGAGCACTGATTGCCAAACCTGAGAGTCGCTCAATCATTTCATAAAGTTTTCTCAATTTCTTGGCTAGCATTTCATCACACACTTCGTCGGATCCAATTACCGATCCCAAAACCGTGTGACCACCAACAATTTTAACTTCTGTGTCATGGAATATGTCTTCAGTCATCTGTTTGCATTCTTCTTTGACAACAAAGTGGCATTTAGCATCATTGAGAAAGTAGCCATATCCGTTCCCAAAATCTTTGATGTTATTCCAATAATGTTTTAAGTCATTCAGCTTTCCCACTGCTGACGCATCATCCGCATACCATTTTTGAAGGATGTCAGTGTTCATTTCCTTAAGCTTGTGAATCAAAGGAGGAACTGCTAAGGATCTCCCTGAGTGGTACCCTCTTTCGACCATATCGTCTTTGATCCAACAAACAACGGAGTCGCCGACTTGTAGGAATTTTTGATAACTGTTGATAGTGATGGACATATTATATCTATATTTTGTAGTGCAAGTTGCCGGTTCAGTGAATTAAATGCATTAGATGCATCGATTAACAGCATTCCTTCCGTATCGCTGTCTTGAAATCCTTGTCTAAGAGAGTAAATTGCGTGTTCGATTCCAGCAGTCTGTCCACAGCATAATTGTAGATTGCCTGCTGTTGCAGACAAGTCTTGTTTAATGCATTGCAAAATCACCTTTCCTGTGATACGTCGGCTCACTTCACCAATACCAATAGGGCGAACCCCTGGGTTCTTCTCAAGGGGAATTAAGCGACATGCATTGTAAGCTAGAAGATATTCAGAATCTATCTCACTTCTGCATAAGCGTCTCGCTATACTGCTGCAAGTGCTTGACACAGATCAGAGGAGTAAGCACCGAATCCACATAGTAGCCTCCTCCACTCTTCAGCATCTAGTCCAGAGGGACCTGCTGCTCCTCGAGTGTGTAAAGATGCTTTCAGAATACTGCCTGAGTCAATGGAGTCAAAGATTGCTGGATGAAAATTGTAAACTTGTGGCCATGTTTTTCAGACAAGTTCAGGATGCATAGGTCCAGGATCTGGATGCTTTTCAATCAAAATATCTTCTATCGTTCGTCTGTCCACCACTTCTTTCAGATCATGAACACCATTTTGCATATTCTCTTTCAAAAGTCGTATGGCTGTTTTTACTTGTCCGTTTATCATCTTTTCAACGAAGTACTTTTTGACATCTTTTCGTTTACGTGGTCTCTTGCGAATGCTTTTTCGCTGTTGTAATGCACTCGCCTCATGGAACAAATCATCTATCTTTCCATTGTGCCATAGTTCTACTCTGCGTAGGAGTGTGACGCTCAGAGATTCAGATGTTGAAGATGGGCATGCAGATTGTAGAAGTAGATGAGGAATCGTAAATGCAGCTTTCAGAACGAATGACTCTCGTGCAGATGCTTCAGCAAACTCCATAAAAAGATCACTCAGTAACTTAACAAACTGTTTACCTGCATTGCTCATAGGAATTGGAAATATACTGGGTTTCCAATGAGCCACTTCAGCAGAAGCCTGGTCAATTTTCGTAGACAGATTGGTTTCTTCATTGATATGATCAGTTTGGTTATCCTTAGAACCAGTTGATGACATTGATTGGTGTATTGATGGATTTGTGCAGGGTGTCTTTACTTGACAAGTACGATCTTGAAAATAACCACCAATAATAGAATTTCCAAGAATCACTTCTGATTCTGTATCATCAGTTTCTTGCTTTTTACTCTCAAATTTCAAATTATTTCTTTCCTTCAGCTCGCAATTTGTCTCCTGAGAATTTGTGCGTTCGACTATGGATTCACTAACTGATTCTTCAAGAGCAATATTGGTGTCATTATCTAAATGAGTTTTCACTTTTCTTTAATTTTCTGTGAAGTCAATAGTTTGTGGGTTATTTATTTTCTTGCAATACCGTCGGTGCCTCGTCAAACCACTAGAACTTTTGAAAGTTATTTTACATTTTGTGCACAAGTGCTCATTCCCCATATTATCATACATCCATCATGTAGCAGACATTCAGGAATCCTAGATATGTAGGAGTCCATGACAGAAGTAAGACTTTCTATGATATGCAAGTGAAATTTTCATAGAAATGTATCGTTGAATAAGTCTGCGTCTCCTGTTTCTGGTCACAAA
Organism: Prostheceraeus crozeri; assembly: GCA_907163375.1. NCBI lineage: Eukaryota > Metazoa > Platyhelminthes > Polycladida > Euryleptidae > Prostheceraeus > Prostheceraeus crozeri. Next base: position 10,703 of record CAJQUW010006207.1, read on the forward strand.
GAATGAAACTGATTTAATAGGATTCTGAGCCAATCAGCTGTCTGACATAGAAATTAACAATACCATAGAATACCATGCCATTATTTACTTCTATGATCTTAGAAGCTACTAATTAAACCATAGTTATGCTAGAAGGAGTGAATTAATGGCACAAATTGACTTTTTGCAGGGTCGTAATAGAAATTCATCATCCTTTTTCACAGGATTTGCAATGAATGGGAGTTGCATCGCGAAAGGCTGTTTATCGATCATATTTGTTCTTTTGATTATTCCACTTTTGTCGAACAGCCAATGGGCAGCACATTCGGGAACACCTCAAAGGATTGACGTAAATAATGCAGAAGCGAGACTATATGTAAGATTTGAACGTTATAAATTCTTGTACCATCCATACTATGCAACTTGTAATCAGCAGATCAGGAATACTCAATATAGAGGTCGAATGTACAACTATTTTAAGTGCAACACCCATTTCAGTGGAGGATGGATGAATTTCTCATCACTGAATGGCTACTTAAGATACATGCTGAGAGGGCCACTTATCAATGAAATTAATCAGGCTCGCCTGCGTATACGGAAAGACAATAAAATTGTAGCCGAAGTAATGGAAAGTGAATATTCGGGGATGAAATTGCGTAGTGCGGATGGATTTTATTACCATGCACCAACGAACCTTCACACCCTTTTTTGGACTATTAATGGACGTAACGGTGGATGGGTGCTTCTTGCTAGGGGTCCAGCCAGAACGGTCTTAGAAGTCCGCTAATGCCTGTAGCTGTTTTTCTTTCTCTTGAATTGCAGTCTTATGAACATTCACTTTGGATCATTATACAGTACCTTGATGCCACCCTTCAGTCAAAGCGAAATGATTCTTTCGTCATCATTAATCAACCAGACTTTCATTGAAAGCCGAAAAACGAATTTTCTCGTGGAAACAAGAAAGGAGTTTTTCAAAATTTGTTAATTTCTTTGTAATTAACATACAGACAAACAGTTTCTAATTTAATCGCTAGTTTTTTTATTTTGAGCTTACAAGTGTATGATCTTTATCGCACATGCCATGCGTGATTTGCCTTTTGGCGTTGTGGAATGCTGCGTTGTACTTCTTCAATAAAACGTTTTATGCAAGCAATAGAATTTTCATGTTTGAATCAATCAACGTTCAAATAAAGTAGTTTGAATGCAGGGAATGAGGCAATGTCCATCATTCGTGTGCGGTATAGGCAATGCCCGTCTGATGCCGTGCGAGGCCCCTCCCTCCGCCCCAAATAAGAATGTGTGACTATGTACATTTTTCAATTGACTCAGCTTTAGCGGACTAAAGATACATTATATACTTAGAGTGAGGTATCGAAAGATGTAGCCAATAAAATGAAAACTAGCCATAACTTTTCCGAACCAGTTGGGAGACCAATATGGGGGCCATAACTTGCTAAAACTGGGAACCAACCCTATACTTCAGTAAAAGAGGCAGCCTTATCACTATAAAAATATTTGCCAAAATTAAGAATTCAATTCAAAATTGATGTACAATCAATATCTTTACTTTTTAAATTCTGTAATTGATACTTTTTCTCCGAACAACCCCCAAACATTACAATACACCAAACATAACCTTCCACTCAAACAAATCGAAACTTTTCACTTTTTCTTGAAACATCCTTTTATCATTTCTTAATTTGCTTTCTATATTTTTGTAGATAAAGCTGCCTGTTTTACTGAAATATAGGGTTGGTTCCCAGGTTTGGGGCTAGTTCGGAAAAGTTTAAGTTCGAGCACTTCAAGTTCATTTGAAGTATTCTTCATATTTGATTATTTTGCTATTCTAATAAAATGCAATCTACATGCACATTAGTATTCATATTAATCTATATACTAAATTCCTACTTTACTCTTGTGACTTTATTTGTACTTTAGACGATTACGAAAACTAGCAAACTTTTTAGACAACATGTATCAAGCAAACAGAAGCACTAACTTCCAATCCGTGTTTTCGAATTCGAATTGATCAGAAAAATTATTTGTGCGAGTTCATCAAATGCATACATGAGGTTCGCGATACTTTCATCATCTTGAAGAAACAATTGAAACTTTCTATGCACCCTGTATAAATAGCAAACACCTTGTAATTACAGAACAAACGGTGGAATCAAAAAACCGCTTCAGATACGCATTTTTCAGGGTCGAAGTGACCAGAATAATCAAAAACGTGTAGGAGAAAAAAATAATGACATGTTAAATAAATAAATTTTATCAAAGAATTGTTTGGAAATCATATCATTGAAATTATTATATTATATACATGTAATACACAATTATATGTATTATATGCATGTATCTAAACAACAGTTCGACGCGCGATATAACGGAACAAGAAAAATAGCCGAAAGTTATTTAAATAGAATAATTATTTCGCCGGTCTGGCCGCTTCAGCTGTATCATTTACAAAAGATAAATTTAAAGGACTTTCACGATGCAACTCCCATTCATTGCAAATCCTGTGAAAAAGGATGATGAATTTTATTACGAATCTGCAAAAAGTCAATTTGTGCCATTAATTCACTCCTTCTAGCATAACTATGATTTAAATTTATCTTTTGTAAATGATACAGCTGAAGCGGCCAGACCGGCGAAATAATTATTCTGTTTAAATAACTTTCGATTATTTTTCTTATTCCGTTATAATCGCGCGTCGAATTGTTCTTTAGATACATATATAATATAATAATTTCAATGACGTGAACAAAAGAATATTTATGAAAAATTGTTTACTAGTGCTATTAATTAGGCCTTCGAATAGAATTGAAGCAGCATTTTACTTTTGATCACGAATCCAGTCAAAACCAGTATACAGATTCGTCGCTTTGAAGTGGCTAAAGTACATTTTAAATTTTTGGTACTTCTGTTCTTTCCCCCCACATTTTTCAAGTTTTCCAAAATCATCAAATTTCGCCAAAGTTGGTCACATTGGGTTTAGAATAGACTTGATCTGTCTCTGAGTGACACTACAGCACGACTGAGAAGTCTTACTTGAACCCTGGGATGAAGGATTGGTCCCTTGGATACTCAGTTAGAATACAAGGTACAGCTGTGATCATGAACTTCGTGTGATTGTTGTCTGCAGACAAATGACGAGCAGTTGTCTAATTCTGAGGCTGTAAATGTTCTGCAAGTCAGATAAGAGGAGTTTCACACACTCAACGCTATGCCACGTTAGTGAGACTGCCCGTAAGCAAGAGAAGATCGTTGACGATGCAATACTTCCGGGTGTCAACAATAGAAATGTGGGGGGGGGAAGAATAGAAGTACCAAATTTTTTATTAACTCATCATTTTTACCATTTTCCAGAGGTAGTGCGTCTACGCAGTTGTCATCATTAACATGACACAGTCGTACTAAATCCTGTGCGTGTAATATTCCGCTTTTAATGATCCACCAATGTTGTCGTCGAACATCCCAAGCCACCAATTAAGTCTAAGCAATGAAAAAGGAGAAGTAGTGGTCACAATCACGATGAATAGACATCTTTCATGACACATCAATATTGATCTGAGGTCTACCGAGAATGAGATAGATCTTCGATCAGCTCATCCATTATTCACAATGTCTTGACGCCGCTTAGTCGCCTTCAGTTCTTCTTACAACAAAATCCAAGTAGCTCCTTAGCATCAAGAACACTTTGTTTCCCCGCCGGCGAAATGTATCCTATTCAGCGGAATCTCAATGCTGAGAGCTACCAGCCCCGCAATATTTTATCACCGATCGACAAGTCTTTGTTGTCAAGTATAGGAGATATGAGAGTGGCTTCTGACGTGAAAATGCGCTCCCGGTCTCAATCTCAGCGCGAGCTCATCGCGGCCTCCGGAGACATGAACGGTGCCTTTGAAGAGGACGAGAACGACGTCGAAGAAATTGTCGAGACTCCAAGAGTAACGGTTGTCAGTGCATCCAGACCGAAGTCTGCCTGGGAAAGACAGGAAAAGGAGGATGAGGAAGAGGTCGTCGAGCCGAGAGAGGAATTCAGAACGCCCGCTCCGAAGCATCGGAAAATCGCACTCGCCTTAGGTCGCGGTTGCTGGAGAGGATTTAGAACAGCTCTTTCGTGTAAGTAAATGAATCAAGTTCTTTGTTTTGAAGCAAGCAGCCACTCTCCCTGCAAAGCAGCCACGTTTATTCAATGCAGGGAAATGCCTCAGGAGGGGTTCCATCTTCAAGGAATCCTCCAGAAAATTATTTGAGTAGATACTAAAAATATATCGAAAAAGGCAATGCTTGCTTCTCAAACTGCAATAATGACTCGCACTCACTGAGGAAATTTCAAGGCTATCAATGAGTTATCCCGCCAATAGAATGCTTTGAAAATGTCATATCTCGAAGAAATCGTTTTCATGAATTTTTCAGTGGAGACTGTGTTGGTATTTAAATCCATTGACAGAATCATTCGTAGAGAGAAAATCATGTGTGTGTGTGTCAAGGAAACTCATATCCTTGCTAACAGTGTCTGATATTGCCTTATCAATCCGGCAGCAGGAACAAGTTTCTGCAGGGAACGATGCAGTTTTTGGCAAAAATGACATTTTTTATGTTTTCTATAAATGTGCCTACTAAGTCTAGAGCCGTAATTTTCGGCATGATATGTCTCCAGGTCATGTCCTATCATGTGTATGTGATGCTATCATGCTTCTGATCGGCGATGTATGCGAGAATGTGGTTCAATCTGGATAATGTGGGCCACCATGGTGGTGTTTGACGACAGTGCATACCTGCTAAATAACTGAATGTGTTTAGCGCCATAGGCAGATTTGCCAGAATATGATAAGGAATGATTTGAAGATATTTTTAATGTAAGAAATGGTGGCTCTTTTAAACTTAAAACTTTTCAGTTAATAAGAGAAAACATGGAAAATTTCATTTTTGCCAAAAACTGCAATCGATGCGTTCCATTGGATTGATTATCTTCTTCTTTGATCCTGTCTGACAAGGGGAGGAGCTAACTAAAACTCGCCAGACGCGCAGATTCGTAGTAGGAATTGGGTGTACATAATTATGTAAAAGTCTCGTTTTCAGCCTCGTTCCCTGCAGAAACTTATTCTCTCTGCCGGAATAATTAGTGTTCTTCATGATATATATGATTGCAAGCCGAGCAAATGAAACTTGCTTGTGCATCAATGCAGTATAAAGAAAACATCAAGTTTAAGAAGATGCCAAAGAAAATTGCCTTAAGATGAATTGCATGTAAATACAGTGTATAGATGTGCGTACAGCATTGCATTATATATGTTGTGTTATGAATGCCTGATTTCCATAATTAAGAAAAACAAATTTGAAGCGATTGTTTTAGTCATCTTAGTTTTTTTATCTTGCGCATGGGTATAACACATGTATGAAGTTTATTTGCTATGCAGCGCAAAATAGACAGCAAAGGTTTTTAAAACTAATATATCTGAATATATTGATAGTAAAATCTGATTAATATGCAACAACACAACACTTCGGTTGTCTTGACATTTGTCAAAGGTTACACCATCTGCGAAATGACATGAAATTGAATAGCTAGATGAATGACCGTTCACTGTAGTTCATGTTTCCCTCACAATACATTGAACAAGAAGGGAGCGATCAATTCTATTTTTGAAGAATTGCAATATTGAATTACCTCCCATGTGCTGCAGTGAATTTTTTAATGTACCATTTGAATAGTACTTGAACATCGCTAACTTCCCCGAATAGCCTACATGCTCTCATCCTACAGCCTGAAAAGAATTTGTTCATTAAAAAAAACATTTACATAAGAAACTTGCCAAAATGATAATTACAAAATTTGTACTTTAGCACGTCTGTTCGCTCCTGTACCTACCTGAAATCGCCAATTTCTTACTTTATTTATTCTTAAAATTCAAGCCGGGATGTTAGCTGCTGGGTTTATAGTGAGTTTAGTGTTACACAAACTCGAGAATGATTATGGGAGATTGGATGCGTTTCTTTGATGTGCAATCACACCGATAAATAACCTTGAAGCTTCAATTTTCAGTATTCAGGCGTCCAAGATCACCCGACCTAACATTTGTTGACGTCTGGAGTTGGTGAAATTTATAGTGTCCACGAAGTCGAGCTTCTATACCGGGAAAATTCCAAGTAAATTGCTCGAACAAGAGAAAAATTTGTAATCAAAGGTTATAGCCATTTATGGACACTGTATAATTGAGAAATTCTGACGATAATTCTACACATTTTGCAGATATCTGGCTAACCCGGGACACTGAAGATACCAAGGAAAACAAAACATTATACCTCAAGTCGACACTTAAGGAGTTCGTCATCTTTGTCATTTTCCTCATAATCCTAACCATAAGTAAGTCATTTTTCATGAACATTCGAAATGACGTAATGGCTGTCAAAGTAATGCAACTTGAATAGGAAATACATGATCAATTATTTTGTGATCAACACAACAGTACGAAGACAAGACAAATTTTACAACTCTAAATAGTAATTATTCAATTACTGATTCATCAGAAGCACAGCGAATATGACCATCCAGCGAAGCTTAGACAGCGAATATGACCATACAGTTGGTGAAGTTTGAAATCTTGCGGTTAACAGTTATTTGAGCGAAATCTTGAATCTTATGATTGATGGCAGTTGAAATATCGCCGTTAGCGGCTGGATGTGGTTGAAATCTCACTCTCAGCAGTTCATGGAGATGAAAGTACACCGCTAACGGTCTGTAACGGTCGAAATACCGTCGCTAGCGGCTAATAACAGATGAAATATCACGATTAACGGTTGGTTAAAGTTGAAATCTTGCCATTAACACACATAGGGCATCGGCAAAGCATTCACAAGGGATAAGAAATCTTACAGTTTATTTGAAAACGCTGTAGTAATGCGCATACTCGCATACTTGAAAAGGTAATTCGAAATAATTTGCAATTGAGCTAGCATGAAAGTCAATGCTTTCTCAGTTCAGTTTTTCATTGGGGCAAATAGCCATGTCCACTCAGTCGTTCAGATGATGAAGAGGGTGGAATAAAGTTCGGTCACATTTTCCAAAATAATCGATGGCATTTTTTTGAAGATCGGTAGATTGACATATCCACAGAGGCAAGCGTGCCTTGTGTTTTTAAAACTTCCTAGCATGAATGCATGTTCTGAAAAAAAACATCTTTCGTTGAAAATGGAATCCATGTAGATGAACACCTGGAGAGTTAAAATATAACTATGACATTTATTATGCAAATTTTACACAGATGGTTCAATGAATCACATTATAATTATGTACATGCGATGAGTGGCACGATTCAGAACCGAGAGATCTAATCGTTTCATTCATTTTCAGTTGCTTTATCAATGATCGGAACGAATACTTTCTACTACACTCAAGCCATGAAAGAGCTATTGGTGAATGAAAATTATGACGATAACGAAAATACATTCGAAACTGTCCCCAATTATCGCGGATTTTGGGAGGTAAATATTTCTTGTCACGAATTCTACAAATGTCTTGCTAAGCTTCTTTATATCATTTTTCCCTGACAAATTTCATCCGTAAAACGACGAATCACCTGATTATAATTCTTTCAGCTGATTCTAAACTAATTCTTCGGTTGATGTAATTGACCAAGTGACAGGAGATCATCTTTCTGAGAAAATGAGAAAACACAATCAAAACTACTCTGCTCAATCGACAAGCGATACAAATATCGATCGCTGGACGCGACTGCTTATATGACTCATCAATGCTGAAATTTTTACACAAAATTTGAATTTCCAAAACTCTATTCCATATCTATGGCATAATAGGTTATCATGATATCATTCATGGACTCATATTAGCAAATTATCGCACTCATATTGAAAATCGACGCGTTTCGTTGAGAGTTTCAAAATACGATGAAATGTGCGGCATAGTTTCAAGAAGTCAACTGAAAAAGTGCGACTGGGACTGATACCTTCTCACACACAGAAGTTATCGATATGGTTCATATCAGAGGTGCAATGTCATCATCCTCTGATATTTCGATTTTCTTCACGGTTTAATACACCAAGTATCAAGCCACTACAAAAATAGCCAAGCTTAAGCCTACCGTATGCTTTCATGAACATCGCTCTGCCGCTTGGTCGCGCTACCGTCAAATGGAAAATGGGCACGTATCACTTGTTCTCTTCTGCTCCAACATCACAACATGGTAAAGCTTCTCCATCACAATGAAGAAGCCATCGACTTGCACATCAGAGAATGATGTTGTTTGAGGAGTGACCGATGTCTTTCACAAAAGTGATCAGTGGAAATGCTATCCATGGCGATTCATGACACTTCAACAAGTTGTTCAAACCATAGAGTATGGTCCAAACAGGGAAAGAACTGAAGGACAGCAGCGCAACTATGTTCAAAGAAGTTGTTAAGCCAACATGACTATGTCAAACGATTTTGATGAAAGCAAGATCTTAATCAAGGGCTAGAATTGAACAGCCAAATTTACCGAGAGAACGTGTAAATGATATGTAGAGAAATTGCTAAATTATCGGCGATTATGCACAATTGTGGATCATGTATGTAGATGATGGAGAGCATCCCTTGCGAACAATTGTGGAAACTATGCTACAATATCTTTAAGGAAAATTCGATGAGTATTCAGAGAATATTACTATTACTGCGCATTATTGCCGACCACCTCTGATGATGACCTTTACAGTTATTATTTTGCTTCTTCAGTGGACGGAGAACGTTTTGGTGGAGAGCTTGTATTGGGATACTTGGTACAATGGTGCTGATGCAAAGGAAAAGAACTTCATCTATTTTGAAAACATTCTGTTGGGAGTTCCTCGTATGAGACAAATGCGAGTGCGGAATGATTCCTGCATTATCCCTCCTGATTTCCAAGCTATCATAAACTTTTGTTATGGAGTCTATGAAAAGGCGAATGAAGATACTTCTTCATACGGACTCATGGATTCAACTGCGTAAGTACGCAAATGCTGGAGGGATTTGAAACGGTTTTTAGCAGCACATCTTGAGATTGAAAATTTCATACAACCTTGTAAGCGTTTACACAACCAGTTCAATGTGCTATGTTACTAAGTGTCGCCTCACTTGAAATAATTTGCGACTCCTACTATTGTACCTACAGCAATAACTCGATGAAATAGTAAGCCTTAGTCATCGTATCAATAGAGAGCAATATCAGTGGGGAATTCAGTGACATAAAAAGTAGGAGAGTGATAAGAAATATATGGAAAATAGTTTTCCTCGAGATTTCTCAAAAAATTTCTCTAAAGATCTAACATCATTTAATCAGCATTAAAAATCCGGGATCCCAATCTGACGAGCATTGCTTGTTAACTAGAAATGTAAACTTATTATTTGTTCTGTAGATTAAAAACAGCACCAAGTAATTCATCATGATCGAATATTTTCGGCGGTTCTATTCATGATCAACACCGGAGTGAATCAGATACAGGATTACAAAACATTGTGAACATCGTTAACACAATCGTTGCATAGATCAATACACACTTACAAGACAATCGCAATAGAAAATAAAATTCTAATTCTAATTCCATTTTAATGAAGCGTACTCAACCTGACTTATGTACTCAGAAAGAGACAGTTGTAAATTTAGTTTTACCATGGTTATTATTTTCCTTTCCATTTCCTCGAATTTACTTTATTCACTGTTTACTTATATTTGGCCTTCAGTATCATATTTTGTGTTGAATTTTCTATGGCAGTTGTCTTGTAAGTGTGCATTGATCTATGCAACGATTGTGCTAACGATGTTCAAAATGTGTTGTAATCCTGCATCTGATTCATTCCGGTGTTGATCATGAATAGAACCGCCGAAAATATTCGATCATGATGAATTACTTGGTGCTGTTTATTATTATTTGTTAATAGAAATTTGAAAAAAATTGCAAATCTTAAAAAAAGTTAAAAAAACTCAATTGCTTTTCCCTGCAAAAATGAGACAGTCAAAGGCAAAAATAAAAGCGGCATCATTACAGGGAAGCCCGAAAACGATGTCTTTATGCTTTAAAATAAACTTTTTGCCAAATTTTGGTAAATTGAGATTTAGGATTACTTCTGGGATTATCTGGATTGTAAGCGGAGTATTTGAATAGAAGATAGCAATTTATCTGCACGCCGAACTAATGCCGAAAATCATAAGAAGGTGGACACACACACAGACACACACAATTAACTATACTCATTGACAAAATTTTTGAAACATTTACTTCTTTAACTTCTTTCATTTTTGACTGGTATATATACATGTATGTATGATACTTTGATAATTTAGTCACAATCTCCACCAAGTCGCTAGCACAGAAAAACAGCGCATGTAGCAGATTCAACTTTAATAGCGCGTGTCCCCCCCCCAGCTCTAATACATTCAGTAATCCGAGATGGCATTGATTCACAAAGTTTCTGAATGAAGGATGTTTCAAGGAGAAGCCACTGCTCTGTCAGTCTTTCAGAGAGAATCTTCAGGGACACTGGTGGAAGTGAATAGCGGTCTCTCACTCGCCGCCCAAGCTCGTCCCATACTTGTTCAATGGCTGACAAGTCAGGTGAGCGTGCAGGCCAGTCAAGGGTTTGAATGCTCAATCTCCTAACAGTGGCAATGACAGCCGAGGAGCGATGTGGTCTTGCGTTGTCGTCTTGGAAGACGAGATCCTCCAACCTAACCACTGGGGCAACAACAGGAAGCACAATTTCATTGAGATACCTCTCTCCAGTCAACGTGCTTTTGATGATGACTGCTGTCGTTCGTCCGCCATGCCAAATGCCACCCCACAGCATAACACTTCCACCACCATATCTGTCGTGTTCTTTAATACAGCATGGGGCAAAGCGTTCACCTGGAAGACGATGCACTCTGTACACGACCGTCATTGAAGTCCATGCATCACACCAGGCAACTCGTCTTCTGCGGTGCTCAAAACTCAATGGGATTAGGACAGCTGGTCGTCGCGATTGAAGTCCAGCTTCTCGCAATCTTCGGTAAGCCGTTCGAACGCTACAGTCTATATTTGAGGCACTCTTCCAGTGTACGACTAGCTTTGGAACTGACACAAATCTGTTCCTCTTTGCAGCTAAAACTAGACGTGCGTCTGTCTTTCCTGCAGACTTTCTTGGTCGACCAGATCCCTTCTTCTTTTTAACATCTTCTGCTTTCCATCGACACCCCCACCTCCAAACAACGACTCTCGATAGCTGCAGCTCTTCGGCAACACTCGCACAACTTCTACCACAACGAATCATTCCAATAGCCGTACCTCTGGTGAACTGATCGTGTGCCATTTTATTTTACAAAAGCTGGATTTCAGTTCACGTTATGTTCAATTTGTAAAAGCAATTGTGACAGTTGTATCGATATCAAAATTTGAAATTTGACCACCATAGATCTTTCTCTATTCTCTTATGTGTTGAATGGCAATACACAGAAAGCGAGATATTGCATCATACGTGAGAAAAAAATAAAACAAACTTCAATTCAAGCCAATGATAGTTTGTTTCATTAATTATGTCAATGAGCATAAGAATTAAAACATATTGTTTAAATAAGTCGAAAGATATGCTGTCATTTGATTCTGTCATTCGTCAGCCAAGATTCAAGTATGCAAACTTACAAATGTCACCCGCATGTATTTTGTTGCTTTCAGATGGAATTACTCAAACGCAGCTGTTACTCAAGGTGACACATACTCTGGCAAAGTTGGTTGGTACGACGGTGGAGGATATTTCATTGATCTAGGAACAACAAAGAATTATTCTACGCATATCATAAGCAATCTGAAGAAAAATCTGTGGCTTGACCGCGCTACAAGAGTCGTTTTTGTTGACTTCACTGTGTACAATGCAAACATCAACCTGTTCTGCGCTGTCAAGTAAGTCTGATCACTCACAACTGAGGTCAAATACATCCAGGGATCATCAAGAATTGACCTATATTTCATTGTTCTTTTCAATTAATAGATCAACTAGTTGAAACTGGAACTACTAAGCACACAAAATTAGATTCATCTGCGCGCGTCTTCAGTTTCCTAGAATGGAAGGATTGCATCTAACCTTAATATCGAAATGGGACATCACAGTCAGACAACTTGCTCCTTCTCGAATGGATAATTCGTGTATCGCTTGCTATTGGAAATGGCAAACAATAAGCTGTCAGCAGAGGACACCAGAGCCAATGAAAGAGGCGTGCGTGCTGTGATATCACTTCGCACACACCAAAACACACATCGCTGTCAGTGTATTCACTATGCAGTGAGGAATGCTGAGAAGACGATGGTTTAATCATTAAGTGAACTAATTTTCGTATCCCTGCATTTTTTTAAAATAATGATCGAAGGGCCAACATTATGGAGAAAACCTGTGCGCCATGATCTGAATTCTTATTCTTCGAATCTGAAGGAATTGAAGCACTTTGATAGAATTCAGAGCACTCCGCAAGCGACGCACGACTTTTTCCCCATCTCTGTAAGATATTAGGAATTCCTTTTTGCCCACTTACTAAGTTCCTCGATGTGCCGTCGTTTCGAATAAAAAACCGAAGCAGATAAACAAAATATTTAATTCTGTGACTGAGCAATCAATAGAAGGAGGTTGCTTCAAATAAAATATAGGATTTCAACCTCTTGAATTGCGATACCATTGTCGTTAACAACATAATTCGTCTGTTGTGCTGCTTTGTAGAGAAAATGCAAATCTTGCATTTTCCTCATTCAATGGTAATTATATTCTCCCTCTCTTTCTTCCACAATCTGTCTCTGATATATCTTTCCAATATCTTTGCTTGATTAAAATTCAGTATACTACCACACTTCAATTGAATTCATGTCAAGTTGCATTTTTACATTTTTATCGCTTTATGCAGCTTCTTGACTTTTTGCAATTGTCCTCTTTTCTCATTATATTCCTCTCTCCCTATATTCTGACATTTTATCTTTCAATTTCCCGCTTAGGACAACTTTCGTGCACAGTCTTACCCTTCTCCTTTATAATCACATTGTAGACGTGCAAGATGCCATTTCGATGATACATTGGAATGAATACTTTTGAAGGAAGATCTTCACATTTCCCATACATCTACATGTATATTTATGTAGGCCTATTCCATGCACAGATCTATTTTGTCAATCTCTTTTGAAATCACAAGTAACTTTTCAGCACTTTCAACCAACTTGTCATCGCAAATAGCATCTGTTAGGATTTTTGTAGCAACCCGTTCAGAAATAAATGGACATTAGACGGCCGCATCGCCCCTCCGCGGGATATGGATATTCGGTAGTCCATCATATATTTGAACTACCGGTATTAAAGTTACACTGAAGTTTTTCAAATCAATAGACATATATGCTGAGACGAACTGGTGGTCTGCAGGCTTTCAGCACAAGGTCATGCTTATTCAGTACCGGCATGAAATCAAGATACAGACTGAACTGCAACTCATGTTACCTGTAGTAAGCTGAATCCACTTTAATCATTCGTGAGTTAAAAAAGGTCAGCGCACTGAAAAACCTTAGTTTGGGGTATTATTCGAAAGCTATTCACAAATTTTTCTCAATCTTCTCTAAATTTATAACATTATTTTTATAATTAAACACATGGTGTGAAAATATGCTCGTAATTATTCGATTATCAACTATGTGGTCCCATAACTTATAGACTTAATTATGAAGTCAGTTTTGTGTATCTACAAGCATAATGATGATAATCATAATAGTAATCACTTTATTTTGTTGACCTCTGCATGTTTATACAATTCTGTGAACCATGCAAATTAAACATCCGATGACAGTAAAGTGAAGAAGTGCAATAGTTATTCAGATCATGATACAAACTAGAAAGTGCGAGTGTAGGATGCAAATTATATCATTTACAAAATTTTATAAAAGCATTGCTATAACGAACTGTTTTGTGTGAGGCAGCTGGCTGAAGTGTACCAGCCGATCTCATTGGCATATTTTCAATAGGTCGCACATATAACAGCGTCCTAAGTGAGTGAGTATCATATTTTCAATGGAACGAAACAATTTCAAGCATATTTTGTTGGCAGAATACAAAACGGTTTCCTTTTCATCACGAGAAGAACCAATTATCTTGAAAACTCTTGCTTCAATACGAACAATGTCATGCACTAAGTAATCAGATGCGTTACAAAAACACGGGAACATATGTCAATACACTGCGGATAAATGCGGTGTAGGCAAGAAACATTACACCCTTTTTGACAACCACAGCGTCGAAGATTGCGCACAATGAAAATTCTGCGAAATGCCTTCTTAACAATATTGTTCACATGTTTATACCACTTCATATCGGCGGAAAGAATAATACCAAGCAATTTGAAATGTTCAACATTAGACAAAAACATGGAATCAGACACACAAACATTTGAAGTTATTAAATTGGACTTTGTAATGATATTCACTCGGAAACAGAAAAAGCAATCTCTCCCTCTTTTACGACGATTATTTATTTGGTACAAAAGCGTTACCCGACGCGTTTCGTCTCTCAGGACAGTCTCAAGGGATTGTAATTGGATTGTAATCTCATATTTGTAATGATTTCCATGGCAAATAATTTTGAGCTATTGATTGGCAGCCAAGCTTTAATGTGATGCCACTCTTGCTGAAGGTGATCTTCATAGTGTGTCCTCATGAAATGAAGAACAACTAAGTCAGGTCATCAGCATATTTTATCATTGAACTATTGTTGCAGAAAGGATTTAAATCATCAATATACATGTGAATATACTAATGCTTCTGATTTTTGTCGTTATGCTATCATTGAATGCGCAATGTTAATGCGATGACTTTAATTGTGAATTAATAAAATCTTTCAGGTTGATTGTGGAATTCGCTGCAGGAGGCGGAACTTTAACCAGCTGGGAATTTCGGACGGTCAAACTTATCAAATTTGTCAATAGCTCAGATTATGTCCTCGGAGTTCTGGAGGTCTTAATTCTTCTATTTCTTATATATTACATCATTGAAGAAATTGTTGAGGTAATCAACTTGCTCATTTGTAGGTGTATCATATGTGCCATGTTATCAATATATTCAAATTGTAGACACTAATCTCATGTTTAGAACATGAGTTCACATCTCAATATATAATGCTTCGAATCATTTGATGTTCGTAATCTGCATGGAACAATTCTTTCGAAAAGTATCAATAATGAAATTCATTGAGAAATATCTATGCGAGTACGAATAATAGATATTCACCGATATACATGCATTTTGTCAGCTGTTTTTAACCCATTTAAGGCCGCCTATATAAATATCGACAAATTTTCTATAAAAACGGTGGCAAGTATTTCAGAATGTTATAATTAAGAATAATGTATGATGACCAGTTCATTACAATAACCCTATCTTTGAAATTAAAGCCGTAACGATTTCGTTACGATGGCGTCATATGATGTCAAAATATACGAAAGCATTTTTTTTTCAAATGCAGGTTATGAATTGCTCCAAGCAATTCCTGTCGAAGTAATGAGTCATAGCTTCAGCATGAAAGCTCTCCATCATATTTCGGAGGTATTTGTCGAAACTGTGAATTAGCAAAATTAATCAAAGGCCTGCTTTATGCTACTTGTCGTTGCTGTTTGCTGTGAAGTCGCTATCGTTGAAATGATAACAAGTTTTTATATTTCGAAATTCATGTCGAGAAATTGATTCTCTTTCTGCATCGACTCCAAATTCATGGTAGAGTTGGAGACGCCTCGGTCATTCGCAATGTCCAATGAAGAACATCAAGAAGTAAACGCATCTAGTATTATGTATTATGGTCCCTAAACAATTCTTTTGTCCGGGTAGTCACTGGTTGCCATTGAGGTCGATAAGACCATCAGCATGCGTATCAAGCATCTCATAAAGATTCTTGCCTTGAAATGCATCCAGAGAATGTTTGTCCTATCTGCAAGATGGAAATTACGATATTTTATGTTGACTGCTTTTCTGTTTACTGAAATATTCATTCAAATCATCTTTCGTTGCAATCTCACACTGCCTTGCGATGTCACTAACCTCCGAGATATCGCTTGAGAGACATCTCTGAGACACATGAATCGGTCTCATAACTCTGATGGAGCATTTACTTATGGAAGTTTTGTGGCAAAATTCATATTGATCGTCGGCATTAGGCCTATTGCATATTTCAGTAACTCTTTACCCAGTTTTAGTAGCAACAACTTGGGTATTGTCTTCAGATAGCTACACAGTTGATGTAATCAAGCTAAGCCTTTATTCGAGCCTCTCGAGCCTCTGCGTGCCCTTGTAGGGAGAACGCATCGTCTACAGCCAAAGAAGTTTTGGATTGAAATGGGTAGAGTCGGAGGACATCTTTGTTCTATGCCCAGGCCAGCGCTACGGCAATTGACTAATGTTGAGGAAATTACTTGACTTCGGTTGGTTTAAATAGCAACAAGCATTACAGAATGAAATTGTTCGTTTTCACTAAGAGTGTTCAAAGAAAATTATTGATAGTACTAACATTTCATGTAACTAACCGGTTCAAAAAAATGACGCCAGTGTTGAATATGAGCAATGTATTGATCGCTAATAATAATGAAACCCATTTTTTGTCTAATTTCGTGATAAAATATAAGCACTAAAAAGTGATAAATTTTGAATTGGCGATTGTTTACCTGAAAATATGTGATAAATGATGTATGGTAATCAAAATATTGTATCATATGTCGCAAGCTGGAGAAGACAGCAGATTCCAAAAAGTGCTGTAACGAAAACGTTACACTGGCGCTAAATGGGTTGAGGTGATGAGCGTTTACAATTGATTGGCAAACAATAAGTAATACCGACAACAATGTACAGCCACATGAATGAATGAAGTCAACAAAAATGCTTATAGGACAACAACAAAGAGTAACATTTCACGAAGGACAATGAGCGCAAGACCATTGATCTCTAAAATACAGCATAGCGCAGGATTGCAAAATGACAAAATTAAGGCCTCAGCCACACTGAAAGCAAGGCAAACGCGAGCGTATCGAGCAAACGTATGTCCGCAAGGTATTAATCGCTCTGGTTTGCTTTGCTCGCACTGTGGCAGTCTACAACTGCTGTAATGATGACTTTATATTTGCTGCAAAACGCTTTGCTCGTAAACGCTTGGAAAAGCTCGCAGTGTGGCTGAAGCATAAGATGCTAGATTTGCAGCATTTCGATGAGAGAGATATGCAAAATGAAAAACATGCAAGCAATCATGCCATTGAAATAGGACCATTCAATCCTAGCAACTCGCAATTTCATCCAACATAATGCATTTTCACTATAAACATCACAAAACAGGAAAAAGTAATTGTATTATAGATAAAAATGCTTCACCATGTGCTACGAGCTTAATATGTTCAATCGAAAAACTATTTTTTCAAAAAATATTTCAGGGAAATGGGGAAGTATTTGAGACTGGATATTTAACCATTCAGATAGCAATTTTAAAATTTAAATTAGGATAAAATATATAGTAAGGCGTCTAAGATAAAATATATTAATACTTTCAGATCAAATCCGTGAAAAGAGAATATTTCAAGCACATCTGGAATTGGATTGATTTGGTTGTTATCGTAATTGGATGTGTTTGTGTCATTTTCAACATCTATCGTACTGTGAAAGTCGGTCAATTATTGGCACATCTTTTACTCGACCAAAATCGCTATCAAGATTTTGAGTTTTTGAGTTATTGGCAAGAACAATTTCGGAATGCAGTTGGATTTGTCTGTTTTATCAGTTGGATAAAGGTAAAATATTCTACATACATCCCATCGTATATTAAACTTCTACATGAATACAGCGTCATTGTTTTAATGTCTTTTTGCAAGTAAAACCCCACAGGGCGTACGCAGGCCCAATGTAAGTATACCGGATTCAAACCAAAATATGAGACAAAAGTAAGTGAATGCACTCTAAACTTATTGCAAATGGTTAACTAGTGAACCTACATGGCCTGATTATAAAACCATAAAGCCATATTACTCGGTGCATGTAGAACGGCAAATGACAAATAATGGCGACAAGGTCTGCAGCTCTGTGAATGGTCAGAGAAAAGTGTTTGTAGGCAGTCATGCAGTTGGCATTTCTACAAAGTCTTTAGTTGAGAGTTAACCACAGAGCCAGCCTGACAAACAGTGCTACTCATCACAAGGTAATAGAAGTAGTGATAGATAGTGGCAGACGTTTATGTGATAAGAAGTTTCTGTGGTCTATGTTGCACTAATGAATTCGTTTATATCCCTAGACCTTTTATTAGATTATGCAAACCAATTTTGCATGTAATTGTGATAGACATTTCTAGGCAGATTTTAATCGAAATCTGGAAACAGGATCATTCTCAGAACTGCAGACCCTGTCATGATCCACTTTGCCAGTCTGCAATTGGTCGAAATATTCTGCAGCTGTCTTTTAAACTACGCGTACGAGTTAACGCATAAACCAACTACGGTTTGGGTGTAAGGAGATTGATAGAAATGTCACTTAGCATACAAGGCAAATTGGAGCAAATCGTTCATGGAACTGTTGTAGAGTCCATGAAAAGCTTTGATCGTCACGATTTTGCGAAGTTCTCGCAATTCAGATCACTAAGTACAAGTTTTAGCGGAGCCAAATCTAGGGTAGATTGTCAATAAATCGCTATCGCTATAGATATCTTTGGAGATAGAAAGGTTTCTCAAAATGTTTGAGATATTGATGCCTCAAATTTCCAAATTTCTAGATATTAAATGGAGGACCTGGGTATGACATAATTGTTCGCAATTGGTGAAACCCCAGTATGGCTGATGTTAGCCTTAAGACAGAAAACGTCACTTCTTTTCAAATTGCCGAGATCTTTCGACCAGCAATGCCGGCCATCATCAGAGAACTCTGTGATGAACTCTCTGATGATGGCCGGCATTGCTGGTCGAAAGATCTCGGCAATTTGAAAAGAAGTGACGTTTTCTGTCTTAAGGCTAACATCAGCCATACTGGGGTTTCACCAATTGCTAATAAATTTCTAGATGGAAATATGTCGATGAGATAAAGATTGAGAATAGCAGACCGCGCAGGTATTGTCTTCGCCTGTCTTAAATTTGTTCCATGCTCATGATTGTTAAAAAAAATTTCAACAGTAGTTTTATACACTTGCTTAAATATGAAGCAACTCAGCAAAAGATATTACTCGGTTTTATAACATGGATATCATATTAAAGGGGGAAGAATATATAAGAGAGTTCATGCCGTCAACCATTTTGCCATCTAATGCATACAAAGTTCTATAAGAGATCAATTTTTAATACATCTTTGTAGATAATGAGATAAAGTTGCAGGCAATGCTCTCTGATTGGTTTGTTTCAATTATTACTTTGCATGGCACCTAGGGAGGAGTGTGCTTAATTTTGCAAATTCACTCCTCAGCATGCAAAATTTTCAGATGATAGGTCGATATAATAATACTTCTTCCTCAAACAGGTCAAACAAAATATGACATTTAGATTGCGTTTATGATGTTTTAATTCAAAGTCATGATCTTGCAGCTATTCAAATACGTCAGTTTTAACAAGACAATGGCTCAACTTGGCACTACTCTGTCCCGTTGTTCAGGAGATCTGATTGGATTCTGTATCATGTTTTTCATCGTTTTCGTTGCATTTGCGCAACTCGGATATCTTTTATTTGGATCCCAGGTCACTGGATTTCGAACTTTTGGAATGAGCATGTAAGTGTTGTTGGAATGGTGCAAGAGCTCTGTGAGTTACTCTATGTTGATTAATTGACGTTTACATGTTGATGGTGCTCGGTATATAAACCCCTTTTGGTACAAATGCTTTTTGTAGGTCAAATACATTTCTTCTTTCAGAATGTCAAAATGAAGATGCAAATGCAGATGCTTTGATTATGATAAAGAACTGACCAAAACGTTTGTTAATGTCATTCATCTAATCATGAAAGATGTGCATTCAGGAGCTAGGAAATTCACGAAAAAATGAGGAGGAAATTGCTTGAAATTAGAGGTCGAATTTATGGTCTCTTTTGGTGATATTTCATTCTTTGACAAGGGCTAGATAAGGGGACACACGATGAATCTCAAAACCTGTCAGGAATGAAGTTCACATATGTTACATTTTTGTTCTCCACTGAACTGCAATCTTGATTATTCCTAAGATCACTATTTAATCTTCTGTGGACCATAAGATCCAAAACTACGAGTACAATTACATTCGGCATAAGTCTAAAGTTGCTTCCCCTCATGCTGATTCCCAAGAGCTGCCAATTTTCTAGTCAAGCATGCACATCCTAAGCGCGGTTTATTTGAAATTTTAGATTTAAATACTATTGCTGAATTGTCACGTATGCATGCACCTTAAGTGCAATACATGACACCGTATGCTTCGCAGAAAGCAATGAAATAAGAATGCATGCACCAGCAGCACAAACCAACGCAATTCATTAAAAGTGCATGTTATGTACGCATCACATCAACAAGGGGTTCAAGGAGGACATAATAAACTTCTTATTTTTTAGTTCCGAGCTGCACCACTCAGAAAATAAATCAAAAGGCAACATTCACCGAGATTGACTTTTCTTTCATCGAGGAATGAATCTTGATTCTTTGGGTGGCACCATTCGGAATTTGGAAAATATCACAACAAATCAGCCTTCATATTGCAAAAACACGAATGTAGACATGAAGTAACCATTGTAGAGTGAAATAGTTGAATGAATAGTCAGAAATAACTTGATTTCTCAAATTAATCATTTTTTATTACATCACGAGAACAAGAACCGAAGACTGAGGAAAAAGTTGTCGTCTTTCCAGCGATCATTGGGCTGCACGAAGGGTATAGGGGCAACTATGATCTAATTTTGACTTCGATGTGTTCTGAAGAATTTGCTACCAACAGGTTGGTCATCTACAGCATCCAACCAAGTTGTGATGTGCTCGACGCTCCGCTTTATCCAGTCGGGAAGAACAGCAAGGCACACACATGCTGAATATCTTAGTTTCATCCATCACCGTCTGAAATATGCCTACTGTGACCATAACCATTACATACATTCCCAGAACAGCTCAAATTCATCAATAACTGCATTGACAACTTGTGCAGCAGCATGTCTTTGGCCGAACACTTCATACAGGCCAGTGCAGGCCAATGCCATGGCGCGTGAAATCAACGGGCTGGCATTTGCGGTCCTCTAGTTCAACGCACATGCAGGAGTATGATGCAAACAATAAATAGGTCAGCTTCACACTTGGTGAGGCCCATTGGTTATCCATCAACCAATTCAACTGAAATTAATTAAATATCTTATCCAGAATAATAGCTAAGATGATGATTTCAAACAAGTATGGTTGATAAGGAGTACGTGGTAAATAAGGTCGACTCATCATCAATCAAATTTGTAAGATGCAAGAAGATGGTTCTGGGGGTGGCACTGAACCCCCTCCCCTTGTCTCTGAGTGATATTTCTGGGGCGTATCTGTTGCAAATTATTAAGGTTTATTTTAATCCCAAAATAAAAATCATGAGAAACAAAGAAAAAGATTATTTTTATTCGAATTGTGATAGATACCGCAGATTACAAAAAAAACTTTTGGTGACAGCAGTTTCAGTCCAGTTACTGACTTCACATGTGAATCTTGCATTTCACTCCTTTAAATATTTACGTTTCGATTCAACGTCACTTGCCTCCGTCATCCGACTCGTTGGTCTATTTGTGTCTTCTCGTCGTTCACAATCATGTCTCTATTCACAAGTTGCACGACGTTCTATTAATTGGCTCGCTGGCAGCAAACATTTCGTTCATTTTTGTGTAATACTGAAGCTGTAAACAATGACATCCGATGAATATTCACGAGGAAAGCAATGAAACAATGAAATTAACAAAAGCCTTAATTAAACGAAAGAGCCAATCTATAACGAAGAATAAAATAATAGAATGCAGAAAGAAAGAGAGGATAACATCGCTGTAGTGTCCCAGGAATCTTGAACACGCTTAAGTCTTAAAATTGACCAAAGTTCCGCCCTTTCCTGGAAGTCTGAAATACTACAATACCATGCTTGCTTAAAATATTTTAAAATCGTTTTCTCCCTGCTTTCTTCCCATTTCAAGTGCCGGTCGCCGGTGCTAATTTTCTTCCTCCACTTGACTAAAGCATATTCTTCTTTTACTCCTGTGGTCTTCAAATCTTCTGTTAAGTCCTTAAAATTGGACTTAAGTGGATTGTTGGAGGTGTGGTTGTTTTAAACGTGGATATTTATACCACAAACAATCTCGAGTTGGGTAGGTTTACATAGGCTACCAATATAGGCTCATTTTATTTTATCCAAATTCTTAGATTGACTTTCCTAAATACTCATTTTGGCTGATATGTTGAATGTCTATAGGCTGCAAATTGTTGCTGCATCTACATCATTCTGTGAAAGTCTCTTTTTCGGCCTCGTTCCCTGTAGAAACTCGTTCTGGCTGCCGGACTATTTCTGCATTAAAGGAAGCATTACACCAGACTCAGAATCCAAAAAATCTCCTTCTCATCGATGTCGTCATCTATCACATAAATTCCACTATTGAAATTTTCAGACAAATTATTCGTTTTGCAAAATTACAATATGCGCCAGACACTTGGTAGTAGATAATTGATTTCAGGTGGAAGCAGCTATGTTACATCAGTGACGGGACATAAATGTTCAATCATTGATGAGCTCATTTGGATCAGTCTATACACTGAGATAATCTAGTTAACCTTTCATGTTATTTATGATGTCGTAACTCTTGATACTCACCCTGATGGCATTCTACGATAACAAATGTGATATTGTCCGTGGATGATAAAGAAATTTGTTATGTTAGGCGGGGTGTGGTGTATGCACCGGATTGTTAGCAATCATGTTTATTTGCTGACAATTCCTCTAATGATCTTGAACTTTCATATTTGAAAATAGTACAGTTGAACTAACGAACCCCAAGATTGTACTCCTCTTACTTCCAGAAACTGCATATGCCCTCGATAGAGCCTTTCTGATTATTTAGATGAGTGATTTGTGAGTCCTTTGTGCGTCAGTGACATTTCACCAAGCGATGGAATAATCGGTCATGCCAAATGTTTTCGTGCGCTAGAGACGCCGAGCAGCTGCGTTTAACCCTCAGAGACCTGAGCTGAGGGGTTCACTGGAGTCCTTTAAACAAATTCTTAATTTACCGGCTTAAATCGATATCAAAACATTAAAAAAGTTGATTTCAAGCAAAACAATGATGTTTGCGTGTAGCAAGTTGATATAGCCTAACTCCTTTGAGTGTATTTCAGCCTTCTCAGTAGCCACATGCGACTCATGGTACTTTTCTAAGTTAACGACATTTAGGACAGTATCAGTTTTACTAAGAGGCGGTTTTACGATGTTTGCTGTCACCATAAAACCTCATATAGTTGATTTTAATGAAATTGATTTATTCCATGCACCAGAACTCTCATATTTGTCCATTCTTTCAAATTTATCCATGCCTATCGGAATTAGGCCTAAAATTGGCCAAAATTGCTACATTTTAGGACCATCAAAACAGCTGTGGAGATCTCAAACTCATCAATTACTAATGTGAAAACTTTGCCAACAGTCTGTTTTTAGTGTTGAGTTATGAATATAATGATCGCTTTCATTTTGAACATTGATTTGTGTTGAGTTGTTCATGTAGGCCGATCAGTCATGCGCGATCATGTGCGAAAGCAAAATATTCACATTACAAATATTTATTCGCGAAATTATTCATATTATATTGCGAAAATATTCACTTACACGAACATGATCCAAACAATGAATAAATGAATTTCACTCATTATGCACCTTGGCGGACATGTCCAAAATCATTTTTCATCTGATGGCAAAAATTTTGTGATGGGAATTTCTGCATCCCTTGGCCTATCCATCATACTTCTACTGATTCAATTGAAATGAAATAACACATGCAGATTCACTGTCAAAAAATTGATGATTTTACATTGGCAAGAGCGGTTGATACTTCAGTACATCCTCAGCACAATAAGCGAAATAGAAAAATGTGGCTCCGGGGTCCACTGGACTCCGATTGATGACAGATTATAGCGTTATCTGGGCCATCTAGGCCTGCAATCTGTCATATTTCATCATAGCTTATGAATACTGGTGCGCTCTACCAATGCGGCTCCTACTTTCATGTTTGTCTTGCGAATGTGTTTTAATTGGCCCGCATTTGAATGCATTTGAATGCTTTCCGAAATGCATTTGTTGTAATCATTGCAACAGTAAAATTATTTTGGCCTTCATTTAGCCTCCCAAAGCTGTGTGTGTTCCAAGCATGTGTTTGACATAATCTAATGAAGCTAGTTATTAATAAATATCTGTTTCTTTTAGTCACTTTAAACAAATATTGTTTACCACATTAATGTTTCTTCAAATCTCGCTTGAATGTGCTATTGGCAACCTAATACCAACATGTGACTCATGAACATAATTTCGGCATCAAAATTGAAGTTTAAAGAACATAACATTTAGGAAATTTTGTAAGACCTGAAAGCAATTGTGTCCAATTTTCTAGTCTCCTGATGTCCCAAGTTAATCTCGAATAGAATCATTGAACATCTGCATAGGTCTACTTTAGCCTTTTGAATTGCCATTTACTTAGCTGAAGGATGCTGAAGATCTCGTGGATCACAAGTATGTTTCCCACATGCTATTCTCAGTGTTATCTGCTGTATAGAATGGCTAAATCATGCGTCCATCGGAGGAATCTGCTTGAAAGTGCTGTCACTGAATTCCATCTGTCATTGCAGTCTCACGCTTTTCCTCATTATCCTTGGAGAGTTCGAATTTCAAGAATTAGAGCAAGCGCACAGAATCATCGGACCTTTGTATTTTGTGACGTATATCTTCTTTGTCTTCTTCGTTCTCATCAATATGTTTCTTGCTATCATCGGCGATACATATTCCGAGGTCAAGACTGAAGACGCTGGGAAGCCTGGTGAATACGGACTGGGAGAATACCTGAAAGAGAACTTTGCGAAATTGTTTCAGAAGGTCTACAAGGATAAAACCCCGAGCAAGAATCTGCACGATGTCTTGGAACATGCTGATGCCGATAATGACAAGAACATTGATTTCGATGAATGGCGGGCGCAGATGGTAACGAGAGGATATGAAGAGGAAGAGATACGAGCAGTGTTCGAAAAGTACGATACTGACGGTGATGGCGTTCTGGAGAAGGAAGAGATTGAAGCAATGGAGAAGGAGTTGGAGGAAAATGATCGACTGGCAGAGGAGAAATTGAAGAAGGAGATGGCTGAAGCACAGGCTGCAAAGATGCCAGTGAATGGACAAATACCAGCGCGCAAGAGAAGGATCTTGATGAGGAATCGGGCGAAAAAGATAGTGAGTTAATCACTTGAAATATTTTTCAAATTTCTATTTGCGAGGCAATTGGGCTACTTATATACCATGTACAAGTAGCATAATGTCTGAAATATATGATAGAGAAAAACAAAATGAAGAAATAGTCAGAGAATCTGAAATGCAGTTTCTACAGTGTACACGATTTGCTCAGTTCTAAATAGAAGGGTTGAGGAAATCTTGCCAAGTAATTTAAAATCAGAGTTGTCTTCCAAACATTGAAAACCAATATGTCTTTCAGAAAGAGCAATATTATTCCCTCCGACCAAAAATCAAAATGTACATATTCGTGTGGACCACGTGTTGACAATGAATGTGTCTACAGGGTAAAATCAAAGTAAGTATATAACTATATAAACACTTTGGGTGAAATGGTTACTATTCTCCGAGATATATGCAATTTTATTTCATGCAAGCTTCCGAGCGCATCGCTCGTTTTCGAGAGTTCGATGCAAATGTTATGGTGTACTGGGAAAATTCTACTAGTGCTAAAGAATTTGAAACAGACTTACCGTATTTCTTTGAATAAGAGACGCGTCTCTTATTTTTTTCAGATCCCTGATTGATGCGTCTCTTATTCAGGGGCGTCTCTTATTCAAGGGCGTCTCTTATTTATCAAATGTTCAAGTTTTCATTCTTTCATTGGAAAAAGATGTCTTAGTTTTTTGCTACTATTCTCTTAGGTAACCTTTGCATTCCTCACTTAGGCCTATGTCATGGGCAAATTTCGCCAGTAATTTTTCTTACATATATACGCTTTATCATAATTCAGATATTTTGGAAAAGAAAGGAGTTTTATGGTTTGTAGTAGCATATCTTGTAGACTCATCTAATACATTCATATACCAGTACATGTTGGCCACTATACATGTAGACTAGATCTGAATTTACCGAAACGAAAATACCGATAATCAAGTAGTATTTACAGCAAAAGTTACCGACCGGTACATGACTCCAAATGCAAAGGAAGCAATCGTATAATGCCTCCTTAAATGGTAGATGAAGTAACCTTAAGTAGGCCTGCATGTACGTATGTACAACATGCATGTACTGCATGTACAACAACAAGAAGCCTTATATATTATACAATATTGGTCATGATACCCGGTATTTACTAGTAGACTGACTTATTTTACTAAGATAAGTAGGCCTGATAATCGCTCAGGCGAATGTAGCTACCACATTACAATAGCCTGCATGTAATATGTCTATAGCAGTCTATTTTTTGTACATGCGTCTCTTATTCAAGGGCGTCTCTTATTAAATTTTTTCCTCTCACGGATGCGTCCCTTATTTGAGGGCAAACACTTTGTTTGAGGGCGTCTCTTATTCAAGGGCGTCTCATATTCAAAGAAATACGGTACATAGGCACTTCATTTTATTTTGACAATACTTCTAAGTGACTCGCATCATGTTTGTCCCATACGTTGGATAACTCAATTGGAATTCTTTAAAACTAGATGAAAACGGAATTTGCAGATTTTTAGTTGATTCTTTTAGGTACAAATATAGTAACGGAAGAGCTTGATTTTGATTCTCTTTGAGGGCAAACACTTTGTTTGAGGGCGTCTCTTATTCAAGGGCGTCTCATATTCAAAGAAATACGGTACATAGGCACTTCATTTTATTTTGACAATACTTCTAAGTGACTCTCATCATGTTTGTCCCATACGTTGGATAACTCAATTGGAATTCTTTAAAACTAGATGAAAACGGAATTTGCAGATTTTTAGTTGATTCTTTTCGGTACAAATATAGTAACGGAAGAGCTTGATTTTGATTCTCTTTTTGAAAATGCGCAAACACATCTGCAATATGGAAATATTCGAAACAAGGTCACCGTTATCTACAAATTAATATACAGGAAAGTCAACCTTTCGAAATGATGCGGCTTCAAGCAGTCTCTCTGTGATGTAACCGGATACCGAAGAAATCCATCACACCGAACACTGGCCGGTGGAATGCGAAAATAGTCAATTTCATGGTAAGAGGAGTAGCCACAGTTACGCAGCAAATAATATGAGTCCAAATCTGTGAGGTCGCGGAAATTGAGATTCTATGGTCTAAAATGATTAACCATGACTCTCGTCACTTTTTCACATTTTAATCAACATTATTTATGATCTAACTGATTTTTTCAAAAGATTTTATCTTCACGAAATAGAAATTCAAAGTTTGATTGAATTGATAAATAGAATTCAATAATGTTCTCCTTAGCTGAATTAATTACACTGCATGCTTAAAATATTTCTCTCTAATTTGTTGTAACTAAGATATCAGGCAAAATTGAGTTAATTATAGCTGAAACTGCACACCAAAGTATCAATCTGTGCAAAATTCGCGCATTTCGGTGCACCGGCTCGAGAAACGGTGTAAGCAGAAGAAGCGATGTACCGATGCACTCGAACAGTCCTAGTTATATGTAATCAAAAGATACAAAATCATATGCAAATTTCTGGTCTACTTATGTCAATGCTATTTGGTCATGCCAAGTATTATGATTTTGTGAAATAATGCAATCGCTGATAATGCCACTTTTTGCGTTTCAGGCAGCTCTTCGGGATGCTGGTCAGATCGATGAAATGAATGCACTCATTGCCATGCCCCTTGGTATGGACGAGGTTGCAGGAATGGGGGATGACGGCGATATAGTTGATATCAGCCCTCAAGAGTACGAGGAGATGAAAACGAAAGTGATAGACGTAAGTAAATGCGTTAATCTACAAGCATACTGATCACATACACGAGTTCTCAAAGGCTCATTTGAATCAAGATCTACAAGGAAAACTATCTGTAGCATGGAGGTGAACCATCTAAACCCTGGATGGTCAGCAGATGTACAAGTTACCACAACATCCCGTTGTATTCGTTCTTGAAAACATGATGGAGTCGACAGTGTCAACTTTGAGATCGGAGGTCATTGATTAAAAGTATGGTGCCCGAAAACAGGCACTCGGGTCAAATGATGGCTGGATCCCATCCTTTGATAGAGCTTCAAATGGACAGACTGTGAATCCTCATTCCGATTTTCCTTTTTTTCATTTTCTGCAAAGTATTAATTTTGCAGGATTCTTTCATTTGCAAGGTATTTGCGATTATTGCATTACAAGCTTCCAACGACTGCCTGAATGGATTACTTCAACAAATAGACAGACAAGAACGTTTTAGCAGTCTACGTCGGATGGAGATAAAATGCAGCGTTCCATCATGCTACTCAGACTTTTGAACAGTCCGACTTTGAAAAGTGTAAAATAGAATGAAGAAACCATTTTATTTGAAGAGATTATTCATAAATGTTAGACAGCTGCACGCCGTCATCAAGATTTACGAAACAATTAGTGCAGTTTGAAACAAATTGATAGTTTATTTTTCTATTAAACGTATATTTGATCGACAGCTATACCTTGTAATTTTGAATTGTATTCTGAATAATGCCTAGTGAACTAATAATTGCTTCTAATAAATAATTCATATTTCGTCTATGATCAGTATATGACCTAATTCAGCGATCATTCATACTCCGCATATGAAATTTTGTTTTACAGACCGAAGATTTGATATCGTCAATGTTTTCTCGGATGGAAATCATCATGACGCAGTTGGTATTGGCGGAGAAGAAGCAGAATACACGGAGGCAGATTCTCCTCCGTTTACTTCAAGCTGTGCGAGAAGTGAGTTCCTCACAACTGATCATTAGTGTTTCAGGATCTTCGGTTGAAGTCACTCTTTGGAAAGCATTCTTCTGCTGCTAGGGTTTGCGTTGTTGTGGGCATAGAAATTAACAATAACATAGAAAGTCAACGGATATCTTCTTCTCCTATGGTTGTGGGCGAAAATTACAGATTGTTTCATAAAAAATGGATCACCCTTAAACATCGCCTTGACTTCAACTTTGTCTAACTCCGCCAAACTTGAACGAATTTCTCTGAAATTTAGAAGATATGTCAGTTGTGCTTACTAATATTTTACTAATACTATACCTATGCAAATCTCAATTAGGGCTTAGGACATTATCTTGGCCAGCTCGTTCTCCTGATCTGAATCCCATAGAAAATCTATGGAGTATTCTAAAACGTAATGTTCGTCGTTCACTGCTACCTACAGATGGCGTATCACAACTTACGTCACTGTTAAAAAGAGAGTGGAGAAAGTTAGATCAGTCAAAAATCAACGATATCATCGAATCAATGCCTAGACGAATTGGTAATGTCATTGACAATAAGGGTAGGGCCATAAAATATTAGCTTCTTAAGAACCGTTACTGTATCATAGCTTATCAGATTATATAAGGACATTTAAATATATTAGGGACATGAAATAACATGAAAAATGCTTTCTGTATCATACTTATGTTTTATTTAGTCAAATTTTAGGATGATCCACTTTTTATGAAACGGACTGTAGATGCATAGTTAACAAATTACTGAACTTTATGCGTTTGTAAATATTTCCTGTGAGAAAGCTGTGAAATGTGATCCACTTCAAATGTTAGATACAAGATAAAATTCTTAACAGACTTTCTGTGTAACATTTTAAAATATCAGCCGTTCATCGCAGCAACACAAGGACAAGATTCCTCACAGAAACAATCCACCAATGGCTCCTAAGGTCGCAATACCGCAGCCTTTAATATTAATTATTTTTGACAAGTGGAGGGCCCACAAAAAGATGCTTTAACTCGACGTGACCGTAAGATACGTCCATCGCACTGCGAATCACAGTTTGGAATTCGTCAACGATGTTGGTGATGCAACCAGTCACATGGAAGCATAGAAATTGACAACAATAAAATCTCTAGAATGGAAATTAAGCTACATGCAATGCACAATAACGGCACATAAATCGCACGCATTTTCACTTAGATGCACCTGCCAACGTCTGTATCATTGGGTTAGAATCAGTCACATGAGTAAATCAAAGCTTTTAATTGGTTCTTCATGCCACAACTTAGTTCCCCCGGATGTGCCGCGACCTTGAGTCAATTTCCATTCTAGCGAACTTCAGATAAACAGTTTATTTCTATGCATGAAAGATATGTAGAACAACTGCAAGAATTCAATGCTAGAATATCAATGCAAGAATACCATGCTTCTTCATCAGTGGTTCTGGGATATCTCGACAAATTCATGTAGAGACAGAACTTCGGTTGGAATGCAGATTCTGCGTCATATGCATGGAAGTGAGAAGTCTAGCTAGCGCCTGCTCGATGAAAAAATGCAGTTTGTATTGCCGGAAAACGCTTGATTTAAGATTCCAGTCCACAATTATGTAGCTGCTTGAATAGTCCCTGCATTATATTGAGAAATCGGTTGGAGCCAGGGAAAAAACCAAGGTGTTCGGTTCACGTTGTACTATACATTATTTATTTTAGCACTGGAGTTACACATCATCCGCGCTATGATGTCATCGTCTGAGCGTCTGTCACCAACTGTGCAATGTCTTCATTATTCGCGTGAACATGTGAGCCGGAGGTGCACGAATTGCATCGTGTCTTTTTTAAGAAAACGTGAACCGAACACCTTGGTTTTTTCCCTGGCTCCAACCGATTTCTCACAATTATTTAGACAATGCATGCAGTTGCGTGTATATGCGCTGCATTACACAGCGGGATCTTGTTCATTTAGTACCTACACGTGCTTCTTTCAGTATAAGCAAACACAAAACCAGGTTACTATGTATCAAATTACAAAGTCAAAAATTGCAGAAATATGGTAAGAAAAATATACATTCTACTCAGTGATAAAATCTGCAATGCAACTATGCAAAATAGACGCAAGTAACGAGCGACTCAATTTATTTCCCTGTGTCATGCACCATTCAATTAATGAATGAATGTATGATGAACCATTCGAAAATTTACATTCTAAGGTTTTGTAAAAAAAACTAGCGCACCTGGCATCTGTTTGTTTCAAAATCTCACCACGCATCTAAAATAAGTAATTTTTCTGCGAAAAACAAATGAGTGAGTTCTGCAATGGATGAAATGCTATCTTGTCTAAATAGATGTGGAGACGCATCACGATGCATTCGCGCGCTCTATGTTAAATAGAAGGCATGTTAATGCTTAATCTCGACGAAGCCCTTGCGCTGGAAGGCGCATGAATGTACATGCTTCATTGAAGCAGGCATTGACACACGTATATTTCAAACTTCTGCGAAAAATTCCTTAAATTCTAAAAGTGTGTGAATTTCATTTCAATGCACAGGCGAAAAAATAGAGGATAGTAGTTTGATCTTAAAATGAAAAAATTTATTGAATTATAAAAAAGACAATAAAAGAGAAATAAGGACAATAGAAAATCTTTACATCTCACTTTACGCAAGGACAAATATTTTTTCTGCGTTTTTTTCAGGATTCAAATGTCACCAGTGCTCGAGAACAAATGCGTGTTTTTATTGAGAAAGAATTATCAGAATTACCTGACGTCGACATTTCCAGTTCGATGACTTCACAAATGCTATCCCGATCGCAATCACTGTCACTGTCACAGTCATCCTCAAAAGCATCTCTGCAACCGCCATCTCGACGTGTAAGTACCTCTTGTATGATCTGTGATGTGATTCTTTATGATTTTCGATTTGATTAATGTTAATCACTGGTGATGGCTGGATAACAAACATAACATGTTTCACATGTTAGTGTCTGAACTTTATTCAAGGCTTTGTTTACGTTAGAATGGAAAACAGCAGCTTGTTGATGGTTATTTCAGCTTCTCGGTCAAGCACCGATCCAAGTCAATGATGCTAAATCGTAAGAAGAGTCAAATTACTGAAAACGGCGCGGTTGTAGACGTTTGTCTTCAGTTATTGTAAAAAGGTTTTATTTTTTATTTAAAACTCATCAATTAATAAAATTATAAAAAATATGATCTAAGTGATTTCATACCTAAAGAGAATCGCGAATTTTCACCTACACTGATAAGTTGCCAACTTTCCGATGATCAACCACTGAAAGCCGCCATCGCATAGGTACCGTTGTCACAGCAACACGTGACCACGACGTTCTATTGTTTTTAATGTACATGTTCGTTCTACTCCTTTACTATTACGTGGCTGAATAAAGCAACATAATATGATTGCTTGTAGGTTGACAATATGAAAGTCTTGGCATTAATTGATTAGTCTCCATGCATGTATTTTGGAGATCAAGATGACAGCTCAGTTTTGAGATGGAAAGGCCTGCTTGATTTGTGCGATCGGGTCGTCAGTTATGTGATGATGAAATCAGCGTGAAATCATGTGACCTAACAGCCAGCTGACCAGCCAACCACTTAAACTATGACCCATTGCCTCATGACGCATCCTTTTCGTTCATGACTCTTGCACAATCATAATGTTGTTAGCACTCTCATTATTTTTTGACTTTTTGTTTCAGGTGTCTGTTCAGTTAGAGAATCCAAATGTTTAACGAAGGGACTGATTCGATATCGATCAAATGCGGACAGGATGATACTCACGAACTATTTTTCATATGAAAATATATATATTTAAATTTTCAAAATCATTGTTTTGATGAAGTTTTAGCTTTGCAAAGTTCTGTTGAAATAAAACTCAAAGTGACAGCAAATCTTCATTTAGACCAGGGTTTCTTAACCTTTTTCTCCCCATTCCCCAAAACCCAGCAAGTCCAACCTCTCATTCCCCACCAGCGAAATATTCGATATTTACCAAGTTTTATGGATAATAACGCACATCACATAACTATAACAAAAAGACGATATTCTACGAGACACTTGTGCCTGTTTATTCTCAACAAACTCATTAATCAATTTATTGGGAAAATAAAAACAAACAAAAATTGCAACACCATACAGTTTGATGAGATTTTTGCATTTGTTTTGCCTTGATGAGTGCCTTAATGTTCGGCCGTTCCACTTTTGAAATGTCGCAATGCAAATCAAATTCAAGGTCAACCATTTGATCTCAACCATGCTGGAAAACGAGGAATGCAACCAGTGAGCGCGGCTACAGCATCGTGAGGATACAAACCATACATAGTAGCCCAGAATTCGTTTAGGACTTTCTCTGCAAAAAGATCTTCGCCGCGGAGTCATTCGCCAGGTCAAGGAACTGTTGTCCAATGTCTTCTGCTTCCTCCAGGAAGTTGTCAACTCGAAAGCTGAGGTGGTACCTGGTGAACTGGATTGTCTGGCTGTCTCTTTTGAAGTCCGGCAAATAGCGCTGAAACTCGTCCAGCAGCCGGTTGAGATGGATGACGGTCTCCCTCTTGAGAAGTGCAAAAAAATGCACGAAATTCCTCACTTGGCAATTCTGCCATTCCTCACCGGTTAAGAACCGCTGATTTAGACCGATATCAAAGGATTGTCGTGAGGTTCCATGCTACTGGAGATAAATTTGGATTGAAAGTAATCAAGCATTGTAATCGATAAAAAGAAATAGAAAAAATGCAGCAAAAAGATGAAATTTAGATGCAGTTGCAGAATTCGCAACGTTCTTATGAGATGCACTAGGAAAATGATATTTCGCGGGTTTTACTATTCGTATCTTACTGCAAACATGTTCACAGAACGTGTAATTGCAAATAATACATGAATACAATTGCTACCTACACTAGTCTTCCTCAGAAAACGTGAATTTGCTTTGGTGATCTATTTAGCGTATATTTTAGCAGAAGACTCCAGAACATAATTTCTGCATAAAGATTGAAGCTAGAAGAATTTAATGTCTAGGAAGTATTTTATAAAAATATTTGTAAAAAGCTGTAGCCTATACGTTCTCTTGATGGACGAATAATATTGCAAGTTTTCAAAGGTAATCCTCGTGACGGTTCGCTTTAAGACATTCAAAATACGTGAGCATTTTGAGTGCTTGCCCAATTTATTGTATCCATAAAATACTTCACGTACAACTTGCATTCAGTTTGTAATAAGCAATGTATAAACGACAGGCATCGAACGGAAAGATCCTTGAAAATCAATTTTATTGATTACAGCTCCGAAATTTTACCTATGAAAAAAATGGAAGAATTCAGAATGCAACATAAAAATCTTTTACAAGCCCTTCGATATGATAAAGAAAAAATTTTCTTATTACAACATGCATGATATACATTGCAAGAAAGTATGTCGAAATGAGTGTAAATACAAAATGTACATCCACAATATGCAATAGTGAACACAAGACAGAAAACAATGTCTGAGATGATTGTAAGTTCTAAAGATAAGATTTCACACGCAATCGGCCAAAACTGATCAGCGCTTGGTGCATAATGTATATTACAGTGCAATTGATAACTGACTATGACGAAAATGTGTGGAATATTTTAGTGCCCTAGAACACATTAGTGGATTCACTAGTTGCCCGCTGGATTCATAGAATACCTTCTCCTTTAAATCTATGGCAAATGTCCAACAACCAAATGTGATAATACGAATATTTCTATGAAAATATATCTTGCCCTCCCAGACGGGCAAGGATAAAAGATATTGCCCTGCGACATTTTTCATATCATGGCAGATTGCCTTCACAGATTTAGAGGACAACAGTTTGAGGTTGCCATTCTCAGGTCTATGTTATCATGGATTGGACAACTGAATGGAAGATAGGAAGTTGTGATGAGATAGAAAATTTTGACAAACTCGAAGAAGAAATACTTTCAAGTTTACAAGAGGAAAGCGATGATAATCAGTCAGAAATATATTACGCATCTGACCAATCAGGTGGCGAATCAATAAGTGAGAACGAGTTAGATACCTTTCTTGAGAGTTTCTGTGGCAAAGATGTGCATGACGAGACAATACACTGGAGTTCTGGGGAAAATGAAATTAGTGATAAAAATTCTAGTAATATTAACAATCAACAGGAATCAGAGGACATCGAGCTGTCATATCTTCTTGATGATAATGAGGCTGGGGAAATAATTGATGAATCGGAAGACAGTGATTCTTATACCACCTTGGACGATGAAAAGTTGTATGAAAAGTTCTTGAGAGAACATAAGAAATTCCAAGGCGAATCAAATTCATCAAATTCGCTCTCATCTCCATTTGATTTCCATATCGACAGTAGTAGCGAAGACTATGAACAGCAGCAACATATTAACCTTCAAGAGCAGTTGAGAACTTCATCGAAATCTTTGCCAGAAATACCAACATCAATGAAGAGAGATACTTCATCTATAACTCTACCAGGTCTATCTCCAAGCGCCTCCAGTGACGAAGAATTAAAAACTTTGTCATCACATTCCAATTCACAAACTTCTGACAGAAGTGGAGATACAATGACTTATCAGGAAACACACTCCCAGTCGGCAAGTGTAGGCGTGAAAGCAGATTCGATCATAGAAGATTCAGAAGTTGGTTGGATAAATAATGTTTATCAATCTAGTTCACCGGAAGTCTCACAATCACGTTCACACAAACAAACATATTCAATAAAAAGTCAGAAAAATGTTTGGGACGTGACTGGCATTGATGATTCGACTTCAGCCAAATCAAAACAACACCTTCTCTGTGAAGACTCTCCAGAGACTGATTCAGACAGATTGATTGAAGGTGGGAAATATAGCAATTACTGTCAGAATTACTTTCAAAGAAAGGGGAATACGAATACATTGAAGAAGCTTATTGATGATCGTCAAATCACATTTTCATTGCCTGTAGATAGTCAAACTATGACGTCATCACAGACAACAAGCAAACAATCATCTCAGAAGCGCTCACGAAGTTCAGACAGTTCACGGAGGTCAGATAGCACCACCGCACCAAGCTCAACATCATTCGACTCTATTTCATCCTCTAAGATAGTCAAATCTGATCGATTCCTCAACGATGGAGTCATGACTGTTCGAGTTCTTGAAACTGAAATTGATAATGGTGAAACAAAGGTCATTCCAATCAAATTGAACGTCGATGAATGCAAATCCGCAAGAAAGCGTCAAATATTGGAAAATCATTCAGGTTCTCATGATAAGTCTATCTCTGATTGCATTCCACTATCGGAATTATTCAAACTAAATGAAACATTTCTCATCCACAATAATGCCTCAAATGGTGTGGTTGATAAATCTTCACCTCTGGGAACCTCAATATCTGATTACTCAGAGAAAATCACGGACACCTTCCTATTGCAGTCTTCAGTGGCAAAATGCTCACAGATTGGATCATTTTCACCACAGAATCATTTAAGAACCGACGAATTAGAGAGACATGCATTCCCTAGCGAAGGAAATACAATGGAACCATCACAATTTTCATCGACCAATTCTTTCAGCGATTGCAGTGATGCCAACAAATCATCAAAGCGAAAAAATGTTTCAGTAACGAGTGTTTGGAACTCTGACGAGGATCCTTCAAGTTTGTTGACCTCTGCGGTTTCTAGTACTTCTACAGCTGTAAGAAATAAAGAACCAGTTCAAGAGCTCAGTTCTT
This sequence comes from Prostheceraeus crozeri, assembly GCA_907163375.1. Classification (NCBI taxonomy): domain Eukaryota; kingdom Metazoa; phylum Platyhelminthes; order Polycladida; family Euryleptidae; genus Prostheceraeus; species Prostheceraeus crozeri. The sequence continues at coordinate 47,514 of CAJQUW010006207.1, forward strand.
CTCTTTCTAACTCGAAGAAAGTTTCAAGTGATAACCCAGAAATTTTCTCATCAGCAAACAACACTAGTAAATCATCAAATACAACAAATTCTTTCTCCAAATTAAACCTTAATAAGCCACAATGCCAGGATGATGCCCACAAAATCGAGCATCTATCTACTTCAAGTGCGACATCCACAACTCATTCATCCGCAACAGAGTTGACCATCAAAGATAGCGTCAGTGTAATTCCTGACACTAATGAAACAGTATCGGAAGGAGACAGCAATACAATATCAAGCTGTGTGAAAGAAAATAACTCAAATATAACATTGCAAACAAATGATAGGACAATTAACAGCTCAGAAACTTCAGAATCACAAAGAAATAGTCAAACCAATTCTCGAATCAATGACAAAGGGAATTCCTTGTCCTTGGACTTAGATGTAACTGCAATACAAGGAAAGATACAGGCAATTGCAAATCTACTCAAGCATTTGACAGAGTCCACTGAATCTGGTGAATTCGAGTCATCAAGTGAGTGGCGTGATTCAACCTTCGACAATCAAACTCAGTACTCATCTAAAAGTTCTTCAGATCGCTCAGATATTGCTGGGGATGTCCAAATATCATCTGATGCGGTGTCCTATTTAAAACATGATATTGGAGCTGAAAAAGAAACACGAGAATTAGCAGAACAGCTCTTATCAGTGCTTAACACTTTGCAAAGCAATGCCATTGATGCAAACACCCACAACAGAATGCGAGTTACGGGACCTCCAAGGCCTAATAGAGGAGGCTTCAGACCAAGAGAAGGAATGCGTCCTAGGCCCATGGGAGGTATGCGACCTCGACCTGGACCAGGTCCAGACCCAAGACGCAGTCCAGGTCCAATGCGTGGCCCAGGTCCAAGACGAGGTCCTAGCCCCGATCCTAGACGCAGTCCAGGTCCAATGCGTGGCCCAGGTCCAAGACGAGGTCCTAGCCCCGATCCTAGACGCAGTCCAGGTCCTAGGCGTGGCCCAGGTCCAAGACGAGGTCCTAGCCCCGATCCTAGACGCAGTCCGGGCCCTAGGAGTGGTCCAGGTCCAGGGCCAAAGCCAAGACAAGGTCCAGATCCTGACCCAAGACGCAGCCCTAGTCCCTCTTCGAAACGTGGAAAAGACTCACCCAAAAAAGGAGGAGGAAGTCCTAGCCCGAATCGTGGCAAGGCTCCTAGTCCAAAGAGCGGTGGTGGTGGTCCGGGCCCAGCACGTGGTGATGCAAGTCGTAGAACGCGGCCTTCAAAAGTCCCAGAATTCAATCTGAAAAATGAATTAGAAATGGATCACACATACTTACTGCAGGAGCTGAAGAAGATAGAAGAATCGATCATGCCTGCGGACTCAGCGATGGATTATGCGGTTGGAATGGGTACGCATGGTGGTCATGACCACGTAATTGATCAGATCTTGAACGTTGATGAGTTCGTCAATTTGAACAAGAAAACTACGTCCATTGAATCCACAATTCAAAGAATCGACGCCTCAGTTCTTGATCCAAATGCAGACATTGCTCAAATTAGTTACACGCAACCTTTGATCCCTGGCAAAGACACATTCTATTGGGTACCGAGAGATTTCAAGGATTATTTGCACATTTCCAATCGTCCTTTGACTTCTGATTACTTTCCACGACTTTCAGACACTAGATTTTGTTGCGTGATGATCAGAGAATTTGTGAACGTTCATCTTTACCTCAAATCGCATCCAGAAAGCCCTTCATGCTATGCCAAATATAACATACTGATCTGGGACAAGGACAAAAGTCCAGTGGGGCACTTTCGGTCTCAATGTCCGGTTCGAATGGATCCTGGCTCGGCGCATCACGTCTCCACTCTGTCCGATGTGGCAATGATGGAGCTCCTGGCTCAAGATGTAATTGTCGTATCATGTGAAGTGACCAACTTTGCAAAGTAAGTATACCAATTCTCTTTCTATCAAAATAGCTCCCCTTGCCACAATGTTGTTGAGGTGATCAAACTGTGTATATTTCTGCTACACGGTCAAGACTTCAAGGTTCATTTAAGAATTTTTAGATTAGAATATGAGCATTCATTCACAGGCAGTTTAATTTCAATAGCTGAATATAAGAGATGTTCGTTGTTCATTACTTAATAAATGAGTAGTGTAAGCGAATTTCACGTAAGCAATAAACGATAATCTTTTTTTTCAATTGTTTTTTCAAATGCTGGTATGCGCTGTAAAGTGCGTCGCGTTGTAAATGAATCAGTACTTGAATTTCAAGTAGGGGATTCTTTGAACTTGCAGCAAAAAAAATTAGATTATTGATGTAGCAAATAATTCCGACTTTCTCTCGCATAGAGGTTTCTTGTCGTCCACGCATGAAATCTATAAGTACATAAGTAGCGACCGGCTAATCAGGAGACTTGCGAAAGTTGATATTAGTCTGTCTTAAACAGAAGTGGTTGCGATTCTTGATTCGGTACTTATGGGTTATCCCCTACCCCCCAGGTTTTCAAATTTGTCTACAATCTGCAAAAATGAATCAATCTTCAATCAAACTTCAGGTAAACGCACTTAAGCATATTTTCCACCCTCATACAAAATTTTATGCAGATCAGACAAGTGCTTCTTGCATTAGAGACGATAACGCTCTCGTCTCTAAGCTTGATCTGACTTCGTCTGTTCGACGGATCATCGCTACTCGTGTGTGCATTGTTCTCTCTCCCTCTTCGTCTCATCCACTGCCAGTTGAAGTTTTCCCACGGTCACTGCATTGCCATTCTTTTATAAGAAGCATATTAATGTAAGGGATGAGGCCTGGTCATCATCGCTTCACGAGTTGTCGGGAAATGACTTTGTTGACCTCAAGTGCTTTCTGCTCAGACGATGAAGTCACTGGCAAGGCAGATCAAGATGCCGGCATCGCTGCACTTCGAGTTATCGCTCCTAATTCAAAAAGTGCCTCTCCGATTTGCCTAAAATTTGGTATGTGGCTAGAGAATATCCTCACTTAGGTGTGTTTAGAGTTTTGTGACGATTGATTCATTTCCACGGATTTTAGACAAATTTGAAAACGTGGGGGGGGGCGATAACCCATAAGTACCCTTAATTCATCAATGTCCAAGTAAACAATTTGATGTGGACTGACTGAATCAATTAAAAAATCGATTATCTCAAGTTGAATATTGTCCAATCAACAGGCTCAATGAATATGGTCGATGCGCCTGTCATTGTCATTGGCAATATCAATGGAATCGCATTTTCTGATCAGATTCCTCAGTTCATCCGAAAGATAGCGACGGTCGATTGATACTTTAAGTTAAATCTGACAAGAAAATTCCACGACTTTTACATTGTCCTCGAGTTTAAGGCGGCGTTCGGACATTTAAAACAATGGCCATTCTGAGCATTATATTAAGCAAGGAGCTATGAACTTGACTTGAGTCCTGGAGAAAAGGTGTGTACATTTTGAAACGTAATGTACATCGCTGATCGCAGCCTGGATGGTATAGAACATCATGCTTTATTATTAAAGTGAGATTGGAGGAAAATCAACTAGCAGCTACCCAGAGAAAATTAACCAGTATGAAGCATCAAGAATATAATGTTTGTCACAATTTACTCAATTAGCAGTGATAATTGAACGCCTGTTATCACTCTGCATCATTCACAAAAATCAAACACATGTGTCTCTTTACCGCGTCTGTGTCAATGGTGAAGCTTCTCTGGCTTCTCTAAGGGCTGTAATCCATGTAAATGCAGTCCCTGGAGCATTTTGATCAAATGCTACGTACATAAAAGGTACGTTCCTAATTTTCTGTCTGCAGCAAACATAACTGTGTCTTGACTGACAATGTCTATTATACAATTAGAGCGTGAAGATAAATGCGCCTTTATGTTGCACCTTTTTCAGGTGATTATTGTGCACTTGAAGGGTGATTAGGGTGAGACTCATTAACAGATTTTGACCTGATTCATCCCACAACCTAGATTATAGCTACTGTTGGGCATCTGGGATATTTGTAGGAAAAATTTATAAGCATCATGCTTTTGATTATTGTGGGAGCTGATGCAACTGGGAAAGAACGGCGTTCCCCTACGATTTGTTCGTAGAGGTGGCTTTGTGAGTTGCCAAAATGAATCTTATACTAATACATTGACAAAATGACATTCTATTTAGCGACCCCAGACGACGGATCGTGCAAGCTATCCGCAATCAATCTCAGGGGTTCGCAATCTTGCAGAAGTGCTCATGATCTGACAAAAAGGAATGTAGTAACGACAGCTGACAATGTAGCGAGAGACCAGCAACGTTTTGATTTTGTCTCACTGTTCATCACGTAACATGAGCTGGTGTGACAAAAATATCAAGAGTCTACTATGAAATGTGCCAATACCATGTGCTTCCCGTCTGTACTTTTTTCACAACAGAGTAACCTGACATCTGCAAGAATTTCTAAACAAACGACCAACGAAACCCTACTTTATTATCCTGAGAAGAGAGACTGCCCCTAGACATTTTTGATATTGCTCCTAATCTACAATAGCTGCGACTCTAATTTCTAGTGATTTAAACCTGGTCCATGAGAGCATGATATCTGACGCCTGAAAATAGTACTTTTTGAAAATCAAGAATTTTCGTCAATTTCCTACACAAGAAGAAACAACAATTAGCTAAGTTTTAATCAACATATTCATTCATCCATGAATGCGCCTATGTGCTTATCATATGAAGAGTAATAGCAATATACTTTAAAGACAGCTCATAATAGCTTTACAAGTAATACTGTCATTTCTATGCTACACATAGTGGATCTCAAGTCACAAAAACAACAGATTGTCATGCCTGACTATATATTTGGTGCATCTATTCGTTCGGATGCAGTTTCTGCAATTTTCTACATGTTGTGTATAGCTAAGACAGCAGCAGAGAACACTTAACTTACATTTGCTTTCAGAGGTCTCTATTTGAGTTGTATTCAGTGCCGCTGAGCTGTCCCAATACCGTTGAAACATGCACCCAACATTGCGGTTAGGACAGTGTTTCTCAACCTTTTACTTATCACAGACTAACTGCTCACCCCAAATGAACTATGTAGACTAGGACTTATTTAAATAAATACGAACCTCTCATATTCTACAGCGTCTATTTGACAACGCTGAAATACAATTTAGCATTTTTGTCTCAAATTCAGCTTTTTCAGGTGATCTCCTGTAAGTTCTGTCTAAATAATAATTGCGAGTCAGATGTTACTACACCTTTCCACTTCTATTTCGGATATTTCCAAATCGATTTCAGATCTTTCCAAATGAATTTCAGACATTTCCAGATGGATTTCAGATTTCTCCAATTAAATTCATGTTCAATAATTTTAATAATAATAGTTCAATAACATTCAATTCAATAAATTCATTCAATGTTGAGTCTCTGATAGATATCTGAATTTAATTGGAGAAATCTGAAATCCATCTGGAAGTGTCTGAAATTCATTTGGAAATATCCGAAATAGAAATGGAAAAGGTGTAACTACGAAGCATCTGGAATAGCGAAAAGATACTAAAGATACAATGCAGTAACAAGTCAACTGAGCGAGCCATTTGGACTAACGCATTCTTAAGCAACCATGAAAAAATAAATAAAATAAAGATAAACAGTGCGTCATCCTAGTGGTGGATAACTGATGCTGACTGAATCGTAGGCTCGTAATTTGCAGTAAAGTAGACACATGATCTGTGTATGCTTTCTATGTTAATCATATTGAAGAAATGCTTTTTCGACTATGAGACAGCGTCATTGTATTAATAATCCAAATCAAAGACAGTGGAAGATGTCTTTGCACTAAATCCGCCATTGATTAAACATTTTATACCAAAAGCGATCTTTACTTCACATTAACTTCGCGGACTAAACTGACCTGTCCCGCGGACTAATCTTAGTGCTCGGAGCGGGGGTTGAGAAACACAGTATTAGGACGTTTTCTAACGCTAACTGGTCAAAACATATAGCTTATCAAAGTAATCTATCCAGCTAACACTCAAGCAATCAATTTTTTGAAAAATGTGGATCTCAATCAACTATTGAACTGCAATTTATAGCAATAAGATGACCGAGTTGATAAAACTGGACACGATCATTAACGCTACCATTCGCTAATTGTGCTGGACTGTAAATTTGGGAAAGATTGAATCACAGGACATAAAAATCATATTTTTGGAATCTATTGAACGTTTTGTCATGAAATCTATACAGGAGGCATGTCAGAGCATCCACATGTAAGCGTGTAGCATTTATTGAATTTGGAAATGATTTCCCTAATTTTTTGTAACCGGTTAACCGATTATACTTATAACCGGTTAAAATCGGTTAAATCAGGATTCCCGGTATTTATTTGGTTGTCAAGGTTAATCAACAACTACGTACCTTATCAATTTGGATTTCAACCGAATTCCTCCCTTGATTTCATTGCATGACTACGTTACTTCACGTTTAGTTCAATTCATGCTGTCGGAAGTCGCCTTTGTATCACTGGTATTCATCTGAAAATGCTTCCAAATCCATGATCACGCCACATTGAGATACCGGTATCAAGAGGATGTTCGTGCTACAACTTGACTTGCCTTTAACGCCGAATCAATGCTGCGCTAATGGGTGACCCAGCTTGTATGATGAAAGTTGAAAGCTATATAGCTTTGCTTTCAAAATAAAGCATAGCTATGCTTCAGTCCTCCCTGCTCCCTAGATTTAAGAGTTAAGATGACGTTTGCTGAAATGTTTTTTTTTCGATTGCAGAGATAACCTAGAAAACCCGATAACACTATCCAATAGATGCAAAGAATTGAATTTTGCGCCTTTAGATCAATCCGCTCTAACGTTACGTGAAAGGAATTAGCTAAAGGATTGCGAATGGCAATGAATGAATCTGATTAGATTGTGAAACAGATACTGGTTATCTCTACGACATGAAACCAGTGTAATCTATTGTTCAACCGGATTTCATTATGCAAGAGAAATCTAATCAAACGTTGCAACCGATTTTAACCGGTCAAAAGAAAGTGTAACCGGTTAACCGAGAAGATTAACCGGTTAACCGATCCCAGCCCTGATTTTCAAGCTATGTTTTGAAATGTGTTGAATCTACGATGTCACAACACACTTTGTCATGAACTATTTGATTTCAGGTGGGAGCCGGGTATGAAGGACAGGGAAGCTCCGTGGTATCTCACCAATGGACCAATGAGACCCAAAGGTCAGTACGAAATGGACAAACTTTTCAACAACGAACGTTATGCTGACGTGACACTCGTTTCATCTGATGGAGAAACTTACCCAGCCCATCGAGCAATTATTTGCTGCGAATCTGCAATTCTGCAGTCGGAAGTTGATTCCAGCGATGAGTCTGAAATTACCGTGAATATTCGGTCTCCAATACTGAAGCAAATTCTTTATACATTTTACACTGGTGAGTTTTGAATTTTGGGATGTGCAATCGTAGAAGACTTTCGACGTCAACTCCGGTCTCGAATAAAATTCCGACTGCGACTGTGGGAGTCACATTTGTGCGATCCCGACCCCGACTCCGTACTCCTCCTCAAACTTCAGCGCAACTGAGCTATATACTATTCAAAGGAAGCATTTCGAAACAGAAAAAAAGTTCCGATAGTTTTCTGGAAATGTCGGTGTCATTGCCAATTATAGTCATTCATGAATTAAAAGTGGAATGACAATATGCTGACAATTGACGAAAACTTGAGCATCAGCTAGCAGTAAATAATATCTGGTATGTCAAGAACACGCATTTTGCGTTAGAAACTCAAACGGTCATTAGTCCTTTAGTTAGTCCTTTCCTGAATGAACATTTAATTGAAATTTCGGTTCGTTTCTAAATTGCCAGTCAGGGCTAATATAAGAAAGACTACAATTTTCTTGGTGAATTTAAAGCAAATGTGTAATATTAAAATTAGTGATGGAAACGAATGACAGAAATCTGAACATTTTTCCTCGAGTGGATTCTGCAGGCTTAGGTCACAGTCGATATTTTTTTCTTTGACTCCGACTCGACATCCATATAGATATAGGAATAAAAATATATAATCGAATGCATGAAAGTCAACCCATGTGCACCGATCGCATTATTTTTGTATGAATTTCGGTTGAAAATTTAGGATCAACAAAACAGAATAGACTCCTGCGCGAGCAGCGGGAAAGTTGCACTTGCTCAAGTGTGATTTTTCAAAATAGGTAAAATTCCGCTTAAACAGCATTATAAGAAATGAATGAATCGAAGCGATGCGATGCTGTTATTATTATTTTCTTTAAATTTTTTTCGCACACACAGGCGCGTCAGAGGAATAAATTTTTTTTATTTTTTTAAATATTTACTTATTTTACTATTTTACTATTTTGAAAAATCTCCACTTGAGCCAAGTGCACTTTTCCGCTGCTCGCACAAGTTTACAAATATCTGAAAGAATAGACTCCGTTCTAGAAAATCTGCCCTTATAAGAAAGATATCACTCGCTTTCTAGTTGTGTTGCAATCTCTTAAAATGCCTAGAACTCGCGTAATCTGCGCTTGAAGCTAGCTGTTGCAAAAATTAATTTTGATCCTTATGTATAATTTATGAGATTTATACAGCAACAACATGTCTGAATTTTTAGGTGAATTGCCACCTTATACAAAAGCATTCAGCTCAACAAACGCATCTGAAGAACGATGGCGGGAAATTTTAGAAATGCTTGTTGCAGCGGTCCGAATTGAAGCTCCTCGATTACAACGGAAATGTGAAGCCTGGCTGGCTACTTCCCTGGACAGACATAATGCCTGCAGTATCTACAGTATTGCAACACGCATGAATTTAGAATCTTTGGCACTATCTTGTCGGTAAGTAGAGCTATGCCCAAGCTTAAAACCTGACTTCATTCTCAGGCATAAAAAAGATAAGAAACTGAAACCTTGCCGAAACATTGAAATGTTCACATTTGTTTGATAAACCGAAACTGAACAATAATTTCATTTGATTTTTTGATTTTTTTTTAATTCCATGATTTCTTAGTAGCGCTCTTTTCTGCTGTCTGGTCCATTACTTTTCATATTTTTTAACCACTTTGGACGCCTTAAAATACATTGAAATTTTAAAAGCACTGAATTGTTTACTTTCTATTTATGCAAGTTTGGAATTAGGAAGATACTAGCCTTCAATCACGCCCATTTCATTAATTGGAATGAATGAATTTAATGGAGCACATACATGCAGTTATGAAATTTTCTGGCAATTGCTGCAAAATGGCAAGAAAATGTATTTGATCGGCCTTCAGCCCCCTGCGACTATCCAGTGACTCAGATTCCAGCACTACGAGTAGACGCCGAGGGTTACTCATATTTCTAGACTTAGTTGAATCGACTTTAAACAAAACTTGGGAGACTTTTTCTTTACTTTGTCGACTTTTACTACATAAAAACACCACTCATGTACCAGTGCATTCCATTATGTACCAGTACAGTAATCACGACAATTACTAGCAAGAAAGCTACATCAAAATAAAAATAATTGATAAAAGGCAATTACAGGGTTTGGCATAAAAAATGTGACTAAATTCTAATGCAGCACAACTTTGATAAATATCCAACAGAAATTGACAAACAAGGTCTCACTTTGAAGCCAATGCGCATCTTTATTGCTATAATCAACAATGCCTTGATTGCATTTGAGGATGAGAGTTTAATGTACGAGTAAAGCAGAGGAACTCGAAAGCCAAGAAACTAGATGAAAAGAACAACGACTGAATGGAAAAGCTAGTCTGCCTCCAATTCTTCACTCAAACGATTATCATCATGGCGTAGTCCCTCTGTTGCAGATGATCACAAAACATCCATTGAGTGATGACTGGGTATTTTCCTGATGTCATCGCACTTACTTTTGACCACTAGGTTACACTCAATGTGTTCATGATCGATCATTGAGCTCTTGTTCGCGGGATCTTTTTTCTCTTCAGTAATTTCATAAGGTGTCCAATGCGGATGCAAAAGATGTAAGCATATACACATTGTTTATTAAACTCTTTTTCATTCTACATACATGTATAGCTGTGACAAAATTGAAAAAGATTTCGAGCTATAGGCGCGACTGCAACTGCTTCTCATTCTAAATTTGAAATTCGATTTTGGAGATAAGTCATAGATATGGAAGTTATATTGTTTTCTGATGAGAGCTGCATGATGCTACTGGTTATAAATTTTCATATGAAAAATGTCTTCCCTAATTATTAATATATTTGATCCCTTTATGCACCTGCAGATATTCAGAATTGCATGATTGAAATGAAAGCTGTTGATTTGCAACAGTGTTGAAAGATTATCACTTAAGGGAAGAATTGAAAGAAGTAAATGAAAATGTTTGGTGTTTAACTTGGAAGAGACGTGGAGACTTCGGAAGAAATGAAACAGGAAAATACGAAATTTCTGGCGTTCCTTTACAAGACGTGATTGCTGAAGGTTGTTCCAGTCATCACTCAATGGATGTTTTGTGATCATCTGCAACAGAGGGACTACGCCATGATGGTAATCGTTTGAGTGAAGAATTGGAAGTAGGCTGGCTTTTCCATTCAGTCGTTGTTCTTTTCATCTAGTTTCTTGGTTTTCGAGCTCTTCTGCTTTACTCGTACATTAAACTCTCATCCTCAAATGCAATCAAGGCATTGTTGATTATAGCAATAAAGATGCGCATTGGCTTCAAAGTGAGACCTTGTTTGTCAATTTCTGTTGGATATTTATAAAAAATGTGCTGCATTAGAATTTAGTCACATTTTTTATGCCAAACGCTGAATGAAAATAGGAAATCTAGCATATATGTATTTGCTGTGATATTTGTGGCCAATAAGATCATTTTCGGTCATTCAAATCAGAAAATCGAGTGGAGGTGATTAGTTCCCCTTTTTTCACCTCTCCGTAAAATGTTTTGTTGAATGAGCTCCATACATAAACAGCAGAGAGCCGATAACTATAATGGAAAAATAAAGGAAAATCCTTGTAACGTTCAATTCGCATCATTTTTAATTTCAGTGAATACATCAAGTGTCACCGGAAAGAAGTTGTTAACAGTCCTGACTGGCTTACACTGAAAACTTCACCAATGGCAGTCGCAGATTTGTTACTGAATACTGACATCTATGCTGACAAAAAGCCTCTTTCCAAATTCGAGTTGTGTTCTCAACCTGGCTTCCATGACTTGAGTGAAAATACATATTATCCGTCCACCGCACGACATTCTTCATCACCAGATGATATTCTCAGAGAATACGGGTTTACATCGATGATATGATGATTCTGCACTCATCAATTACTAGGATATAGAAGTAAATGGTGAGCTAATTAAGTCACCGCGGAACTTTTGTGTACGCAACACAGCACTGTGAATATTTGATAGTATTATCTGCATTTACATACATGTATGACGTAAAGTAAAGAAAAATTACTTCAAATAGAAACAAGTTTTGCTCTCATGATATTGATCATTAATTATTATTTTTCATTGTATCAGTAATGGATCTACTTACTTGTCTAATAAGCTACTTTGATAATAAGTTGAAAAATAGGATTTAATTTCTGAAATCGCGATCTGAAGTATGCATGAAGTATGACAGCGAATTTTAAAAATGGAACTTTGTCATATTTTTGAACTTCTGTGCGTGGGCTTTGTGAAGCAAAACATTAAATTAACAAAGATATGATGCATCATTGAAATTTTTTGTTGCTTTTGACAAGGCATGTTTATCAATAATGAAATTCCATTGCACTGTCTTGTTATTGCTCCGGCTCATTGATTGAACATCAGCCGGAAGGAAATGTAGCTGCCTAAAAATTCTGCCTGCCGGTGAACATTTAATGAACAGACCCATCAATGCTTTCGCACGAAAATGTTTTCAGAGGCATGTTGTCCAAAGTAAAGACGTGTTTCTCATCAGGTCTGTAATCATGAACTGAATCGCTTTAATCAATAAGAGGTATTTGCCTGTCTAGGAAGCTTTCCTACATTGTTGTACACTGACTTTGCATATGCTGTTATAGTGTCGTTTTCACTACTTCCAACTCGATCTGCAAATTGCTTGCAGATAGACTATCAGCAAGTTCTGTGACAGCAAATTACTTGCAAGCCATCATTTTTCTTTTTGTGACCACATGGATTCTTCTATTGTAAATGAAGGACTGATGCAATGTCAAACATGACATGTTATGTGTTAAGAATCAGTTATGTGTTACAGTATTATGCCGGTCAAAGATGTGTTACTTCCAACACTACCAAGCACCTTAGCTATGCATAGATATCTGGTAATTCGATATCTGGCATTTCACTATTTTTCTTATTACTATTTATATCTATGATCCATTGAACAGTTATGTCAAATATCCATGTCTACTTCAGCAAATTTGCATTAAGATGCATGTTTTCCAGTATATCAACGGCGCTAATCAGAACAATAAGAGCCAATTTTACTCAACAGCAGCCACTCCTTGTTGAAAAACTGTCAATTTTAAGTCAAACGTGGAAATATTCAATATCACCTGATTGTAGTTATTTAAAGATAGTTGTTTAATGGAGACGCCGTTGATTACTTGACAGCCACAATCTCTTTTCTTAGCACTCAGATATCTATGCGCCTGCATACATGTTTGCGCTATTCAACACGTTTGCATATCAGTTGCAAATTGTTCCACAAATGACAGCGTTCAACAATTGTGTTACAGAACTCTCGATCAATCACTCGTTCTGTAACCTACAAATGTAAATAGTCATGTAATTCCTAGGAAATTGTCAACTTATTTGGCAAGCATACATCGGATGAAGCTGATCATTATGCACTAAATAACGTTATAGGCATGTTTTTGGCTATCCTATTAATCGGTGTAAAGCATTTTCGAATTCCAAATGGGGAAATTCTGTGTGATGATGACCAAATGTGATGCAATGACGGGCAATTGAAAAATTCAATATAGGTCTATGTAGTAGGCTTCAGCTTTGATCGACGCAAGTCTAGAGATGGGACTCCACATAAACAAGAGCAAAACAAAAGCAATAAAAACACACGGATAAGGTGATATTGAGTTAGAACAAGAAAAGATTGAGAAAGTGGAAAAGCTCAAATATCTGGAATCATGCGTATCTTCGCAAGGAGACAGTACTACCGACATCAAGGCAAGATTATGAATGGTTAAGTTAGTATCAAGCAATTTGGTTGAGATTTGGAAGTCAAAACAGCTAAGCTTCGAGTGTCGCCCTTTATGCTTGCGAAAGTTGGACCTTAAGGAAACAAGAAGAGAATATGGCAAAGGCTTTCGAGATGTGGCTGTAAAGAAGAGTGCTCAGAATAAGTTGGACACAAGGAAAAACCAACGAATGGGTGAGAGAACAGGTTGGAATAAAAGAAAAGCAAGTATGCGACCAGAGGTGGAAAAGAGGAAAATACGGACACTGGAAGAGAGTAGGAACCAGCATCGTACTCGCGACAGTTAAAGGAGAAACGGAAGGAAGAGGACGAAGTGGAAGACGGAGAATAGAGTGGGTGGACAACGTCATCAAGTGTCAGAATTCAACGTAGCAAAGTGCGTCAAGGTAACAAAATTTAAAAAAAACAAGGTAACGACTAGTTAATTTTAAAAGGTGCAAAATATGATTTAAGAGAAACTTGTTATATCCTAAAATGTCTAAACATTTTTTGAATGGTATTCAAGCGATGCATAACCATGCCATGAATGAAGGTCGACGTCCCAACTAGGGCTATTACAATATGAGCTGAGTAGGTATAACAGAGAAACACTGTTTTTAAATAGGCCTTCTGAGGAGTAACCTTTGAAATCGGTTCATTTGACATATCTCCATAAATTCCTCTGATTACATAGCTTTGAGGTTCACAACTGAGTACAGGAATAATCACCTACACATAAGATCGTGCGCCCTGAAATATATCTGAGCTGTATGTCAGTAGACCCAGTGACTTTTAAAAGTTTTCGAATCTATTTTTGTCTGAACACAGGCGCATACAAGCGGTTTAAACAGATGCGAACAATTGCAAAGTCAGTAGGATCTCAGGTCACCCATTACTTTATACAGAGCTCTATGAAATTTTCATTCCTCTTTGTAGAAGAACGTGTAGAAGATCGGGCATAGTACTCCGAATAATTCTGGTAAGCACTTTGATGGTGGAAGAAGCTATTTCATCCCGGCAAAAGTGGATAGATTGTCACTCAATAAATATACTGTTCTCAAACTCTTCTGTTTCAATACTCTTCTCACAAGTGAATAGAAATATCGTTTCTATGAAGAGAAGATTGGAATATCGAATCACATCATTTAATTAGAATGATTAAGAGATAAAATGCCCTGAGAGTTTAGGAGTATAGTGATGTTATTGCTGATTAGGCTACTGGGCCTTGCCCTGTAGGCTAAGTCTGAACTGATTTTTCCAAGGACATGCTCACGTGTCAGATCATCTGTCTATTACGACGAGATTTCTTTTGCTGCAATTATCAGCTGCTCTTCAGTCCGTGACTTGTGTAACATAGTGATTGAGTAACGACGTCATCTGCCGTAATCTGATGCAACATTAGCAGATACAGTCCACTCCACACAGACTGTTGACGCACACGCACTGATCAAACAATGAAAACACAGCTATTGTCACCGTGATAGCTTTGCTAACACTTTGTACGGCGTGCACGGCATCCTGCTGCGTTTTGTGAAGATGTATGTAATTCATAGACTTGTAATTAAAATTTCCATATACCTCTTTTTCGTCACATTTTCTGTGGAATCAAAATGGAGTCCATGGTCAGATACTGTGTGCTTTATCAACAAACCAGCCAACACTTCATGGTGCCTAGCTCGTCAACACCGCTATTGTAGTTGCAATCCCAATGCATTGCTGCATAGATGCTGGTGCTCGAGCAGAGAAAGTAAGATCATTCAGCCTCCGAAAAGCTACGAACTTTGTACCAGAGACTGTCAAGCGTACGGTACTTGGTGCCAATGGTCTGGTTGGTACCAAACTGAACGTACAACCTGCCAAGTTATAGTCATCGAGCGAAAGCGAGAATGTTGTACAGAACATTCGAATATTATAATCGGAAACGAAAGATGCATGAAGTACAAAAATTCATCATCAACAGATATACGAAAGCAGTACGTGTACAATTGTACAACCAGCCCAATCGGACGTCTGGCGGGAGTTTTTGGAACTGTTGTGGTTCTTGTGTCAGTGCTCATCGTCATAATTCTTATTCGTATTCGTGCTCGTCACCGACGCCTTCGAACGATTGCACAAAGTCGTCGAAGTAATGTTGAAAATCCTCCACCCTTCTTCATTGGCAATGTAAATGAGGCATATCGTGGCGTGAGTGGCCCGATTCTGCCTCCCAGCTATGAAGACGTTGCCGCTCTACCGCCTCCACCGCCCTATGAACTGTCTGTATCGACTCAGGAGTCATTAGACAGCTCTAGACGGAATGGAAAGTAAATTTTGTGGCAATATCAAGCCAAACAGTGAGAAAGTATTCAAATGAAGAAAATTAGTAATTTATCAAAGACACATCACAAGTCAAGCAGATAAAATGTAAATAATAGCCTTTTACTAATTGACTCATATAACTGCGTAAATGTTTCTTATTCATACCAGCAATTCATACCATAGTCACCAGTTCGCGTATCAAATGTCCGTCTGTGTTACATATCTATGACATTGAGCTTTTAAAAGAAGCTGAACCTGCAATGCCAGAAATGCATGACTCTATTTTTCTTACGATTTGGTGTGATGATGTGGAAAACATTATTGCATTTCAGCAAGCGTGGCTTCATGCAAAATAATCGTACTTTGATCGATCACAGTATTCTTTGCGGTATCTTTAACCAGTTAAGGATGCAATATATGCGAATGGCTCCATCACAAGCACGAAAGATCTCTAAGAATTGCGATATGTTCTATGTAGAGCTCCATGTGCAGAATAAGATTGTATAAATGCGTTCAAACCTAGGCTGAAGCTGATTCAAAACTATGACATGGACAGGATCTTGCTAAGTGGATTGCTATGAATTCCTTCAAAATTCTTTAACCGCCAAGATTCCTTCAGATTCGATGAATTCAGTTCATTGCACAAGTTTTGTTGGTAAAGCTAGACTACGTAGATGTTGGCTACGATGTAAACCGCTCACTACCAAACACATGCAAAGGATATTTTGGTATGTTGTTTTTAATCAGCAAATCACAGAAAGAGCTGTTCGCATCGTTGCATACCAAAAACACACGAACATGTACGAAAGGAAGTCAATATTGGCATGCACACCAAATCTCTGTAAATATACGAGAATCTCGCATCAATTGTTAATTTCAATTTGCATGAAATTTTCGTATCCAGCAATCTACAGTGTAGATCTTGCATGAAAAGTGTTCACAAGCGTCTCTGTAGAATTTGACATCGTTTATATCTCTTTGCTGTGTGACATAGCTGTTAACAGTTCGCTAAAACTTCGCACGATTTGGTAAGTTTATCATTGAATGCAATGACTTTTGATCAACCAGTGTTAAAATTGCGGTGATCAAAGATGGCATACATCGCAGTATGAATTGCATCCGCATCAAACTATTCTATGGTGTGGGTTCTATTATAGGAAATCAAATTTTAAGAAAAGTACCGATAATTTCAATGTCCAATTTATTTCTGTACGAAAATGTCCTGTATGAAATGTACACTTTTGAAACGCATAAATCTAACTGAGAGAAACAACATAGTCGAACATAAAAGCTTGATGAAGCTGCGATGATGTAACAAAGACTGGAGCGAAAGCCACGGTACATGTTTCGGACTCTAAAACGCTATAATAATACTAAGAATATAATAGGACATACAATGTATTTCATGGCTTGTGAATTCAGTCTGAGCCCAAAAATAGCACAAGGCATTGAATTGAGTAATTATAATCTTTAAATTGGCTTCAGTCTACTGAATTCGTGATTTACCACGGTAGAAGAAGCAAATACAGTAATCATATTGCTGCATTAAGCTGCCAACGATGTTTTTTGAACGAGATAAATCATTTCTGATGTTTTTGTTAAACGTGGTATTAAAACTTGTCCGTGACGTGCCTCGGCCCTTGCGCAGTCACAAAAGTAGGTCCAATCTTTAATAGATCTGCAATTTTCGTGTGATGTGTCATTGACGCAGTCGATATTAAGTCATCCACAACCAGCATTGTCATTTTATAGCCGATTACAATTATTATTTTTTTACAATTATATAAATCCAAACGTGTTTACAGTTTGATACGAATATTTTGTAATCATTCAAATTACCATTTTTAGTTTCAATTTTAAGTTGACTCTGAATTTGACATTTCTATCAAAATACATGTGTCTAATTTTTCTCATGCACTGTTTTGATATTTTTATGAATTTGTGTTTTAACTACAACATACATGGCAACCCACGATTCAACTGATTTCAATGTCTCAAACATTTTCACTTTAACAGCGAGAAATCAAGCTCACTGGGCAATAATCAAACTGTCAGGATAGGAGGGAAT
Organism: Prostheceraeus crozeri; assembly: GCA_907163375.1. Classification (NCBI taxonomy): domain Eukaryota; kingdom Metazoa; phylum Platyhelminthes; order Polycladida; family Euryleptidae; genus Prostheceraeus; species Prostheceraeus crozeri. Next base: position 65,064 of record CAJQUW010006207.1, read on the forward strand.
ATTTCATTTTCAGTCCAAATTACTTACAATTGAGCGCCAGAAAAGGTCTCTCCAACTCTTGACTGGCATTAGTTAGCAGTAGCTAACATAGCGACTTCATCAGATTGAAGAAAAAAATAAAAATTGCAAAAATAGGCGATAAATATGTTAGGATATTGAAATTACTACTAAAATATTAGATCTTTAATATAAACGACTTTTTGTAATGTCAACGACCATCTACAATCAGCGCATGTCATGTATATTACACCAAGCTCGATGGCCTTATCAGGTCGTCTTCTGGAGAGCCAGCTACTTAATTTTCGGGGAGGTCTACAAGATGTCTGCACTCCAGCCTTCCTGAAAATAGCGCAAACTTTGTTTGAGATCCCAGGGACATACAGTGCAATTTATCTACTTGTACTATCGTTTTCATATCCTTGAATCAATAATGCGAAAAATATCAGATTTCTCTCCCGAGTAATTTTAATGCCACTAAATAATTACGAATAAAAAATATGTACACAGGCGACGTTTCGGGTCCAGACCCCTTCTCAAGGCAAGGCAGCAATAAAATGACACTGTCTAAACTGGCTCGTTAGATACGCAGTATAGCTCCGGTTGTCTCATGACGTCTGTTTATTTTAGGATGGCACTTATTGATTAATCGGATACACCAATAAGGATTTGAGTGTGTCTTATAGAAATACCCAAAAAAATAAAACTAGTAAAATCAACGATGATAAAAAAAGCATTTTGAAGTTACCGTTTATAAGCGACAGTCTTAATCGGAAAATTAATTACCAAATAAGAAAACATAGGTTGAATGTCCGTCTCGTCAGTACGGGCAAAAAAAAACTGCGTAATGTTTTGAAGAAAAAAGGCAAAAAAAGTAAACACAATGATTGTAGAATATGCAACAAGCTATCCCAAAATCATAACTGTGAGACATCGTGTGTTGTATATGAATTCTCTTGTACAGATTGTTTCATAAAAAATGGATCACCCTTAAACATCGCCTTAACTTCAACTTTGTCTAACTCCGCCAAACTTGAACGAATTTCTCTGAAATTTGGAAGATATGTCAGTTGTGCTTACTAGTATCATTGTTGGAAATTTCAAGCATGAATATTGAGTTGTTTTCCTGTTATAGATAAAAAAGTAGTAGATAATTTGATCTTCATTTAGCAATGTTACACAAAATCATACCTCACTCTTATAAAATCACATTTGTTTCCTTTGTTATGTAATATGCTGTTCTACAAGCCAAAAGCTATCAAGCAAAACAAAAATAAAGAAAATCGGTCAATCAGAGCCAGTATAGCACCATTATTCATTAACAATAATGTAACTGCTACATGTGATTAACTGAACTTCATGTTCCATAGCTTCCTGACTTCGTTGCGGTGGTGTTGGCAGCACTCCTGACTGCTTTCAGCTAGAAATCTATCTCTTACCGGTTGAAAACAATACAAAGCACAAATGAACAATAACGAGATCGCATTCACAAAAGGCAAAGTGTCAGCCTTGCTAGAACTTGCTAGAACCTAGCCTTGCTAGGATAGTGATGGTCGATTGAGATTATGGATAAAATCTGATCAGGAAATTCCGAGACATTTACATCGTCCCCGGGTACAAGGTGGTGCGACTATACTGATTTGGGCTGGCATTTGGACCAATGGCCGCTCTGAACTTCACATACAGCAAGGAACCATGAATTCTGAACGCTATGTGAATGTTTTACGAATGAACATTGGCCAAATGACAGATCAACTTGGTGATCCATCGACTTGGTTATTTATGGATGATAATGCTACGTGTCACAGGAGTAGTAGAGTCAGCTTATGCAAGTCTCAATTAGGGCTTAGGACATTATCTTGGCCAGCTCGTTCTCCTAATCTGAATCCCATAGAAAATGTATGGAGTATTCTAAAACGTAACGTTCGTCGTTCACTGCTACCTACAGATGGCGTATCACAACTTACGTCACTGTTAAAAAGAGAGTGGAGAAAGTTAGATCAGTCAAAATCAACGATATCATCGAATCAATGCCTAGACGAATTGGTAATGTCATTGACAATAAGGGTAGGGCCACAAAATATTAGCTTCTTAAGAACCGTTACCGTATCATAGCTTATCAGATTATAGAAGGACATTTAAATATATTAGGGACATGAAATAACATGAAAAATGCTTTCTGTATCATACTTATGTTTTATTTAGTCAAATTTAGGATGATCCACTTTTTATGAAACGGACTGTAGAAAGTGTGGTGATAAATAAATGGTGATAGTGTGGCGATAGTAAAACTGTTAGACCATTCTACATTAGATACAACGAACACAGTCTAAGTATTCGTAATAAAAATGATCTAAGTGCTTTGTCTGAAAACAGTAAGACCTATCTTGTTAACGGTTCGATTGATGATTTTGATGTTGAATTTCTTCGCTGCTTAAATGATCCTGTTGAAACAAGCGTGATGGAATCAAGTCAGTGGTGGTAAAGTCAAAGGTAACTTTGTCATTAACCTTTTGGATCGATACATCAGGGAAGGCGGTGTTTCCGCTTATTTTTTTCTTCATTGTGAATGGGATGGAAGGATGAGCTGCATTCACAATGGAGAAAATGACCTCGCAAAATGCCATAACTTGATCTTCATTGTCAAATCCAGCCACCACGTCATCACTTTCAGCATCTAATTCTACCGCTGCTTCACCGTCATTTTCTATTCCACTGTCGGCATTAATGTTAGACTTCATGAAGCAGTTTTGGATACAGCGTAGCCAGGATTTCATTTCCGAGGGGGAGACAATAAATGTGGCTTAATTAATATAGGCATATACTTAATAATTTCGTAAATCAGAAGAAGTCCTAATATTCATTCATATCTGATTTGATGATTTCATGATACACTATTAACATAAAATCATATAAGTATATACAGGTTTATTACAAGCGAAATAGAGCAGGCATTTACGTATATACCCAGTCATGAATGGCCTCTAATTGTGAGTGTCGCAAAATCTTGTCGTGTCCTGGCAACAAGCCATATCGAGACGTCCGTGACAGTACAACTAGTATCGGCGCCTGACCGACTATCTTACTCACAGAAATGAACATCTCTCGCGATCGTTGTACAACAGAGAACATCCAAAAATTAACCAAGCGCGCTACTGTAGGATTTCGGATTCTCATATTAATAAATTAATAAATCGACATAGAATAATGTTAATATCCACGTATAAAACACAAAGATTGTCCCCCGCTCAGATTTCATTTCGGGGGGGACCTGTCCCTCTTGTCCCCCCTTGGCTACGCCACTGTTCGGTTCGGATAGTGTAGATCATAGAAATCCAACTTCTTGGTTTGTCTAAGTTGGTGAGACAAGAATAGAGTACAATTGATTGCTGATGACCAGGGACAGTGATTTTCCGCGGCGCGCGGAAAACCGCGGAATTTCCAATTTTTGGAAGAGTTCCGCGAATCTTTATATTTTCATTCAGTTGCAACAGAATTACAAAATATTCTTCAAAGAAGTGAATTTTAACGTCTATTGTGATGCAGTGATAATAAAAGTAAGCAGAGACAAGCAAACTTGGCGTTGCCATTTGACGTCATCATTGATTCAACTGACGATGGGAATTCTCAGAAATAGTGACTCATCAATTTCTAAGAATTCGCACCGTCAAGTTTTTAGTCTTAATTCGTATCTGTAGCGCTCAGTCGGTCTTTTACGTTCAGCGGTGTCATATCTGTTAATATCTTCGCCACAATGTCTAAAACTTCTACGAAATTGACTGCAAAAGATCGTGTCCACGAATTTGGTTCAAATCGCTTTCATAGTGACGACGGTGTTCTGTTTTGCACTGCTTGTAATAAAGCAGTTGATTATAAACGCCGACAGACTATCACCGACCATCTCGCTAGTGGCAAGCACAAAGAGATGGAAAAACGACGACAGCCGGATGCGCGGGACGACGATCATCCCACGAAAAAACAATGCACAGTGACCGGAATGTTCCATCGACAATCAACTGCTGAGCTACAGCGTGCTTCTGTGACACACGATTTCGTGGAAATGTTATTCAGAGCAAACATTCCTCTGGAGAAAGCTGACCATCCCGCCATGATCAACTTTCTATCAACACACGTACGAGGAGGAGGCGCTATACCCCGAGCGTCGACTTTGCGATCGACACATTTGCCTTTACTAATTCAGGAGCACGAGAAAACTCTTCATGATCGCATAAACTGTGACTCTTTTGTCTGCATTATTGCAGATGAGACGACTGATGTAAACAACCGCCCAGTGTTTAATATTCTCGTGCAATTGCTGCTTCCCCTTGATCAAATTGAAAATGAACTAATTCATCTTCCGCCGCCTCTCCTTGTCAAAACAGTTTACCTTGACAAAGTGAATCACGCTACTGTGTCACAGGCACTTATTCAGTGTTGTTCCGATTTCCAAGTGGACTTCAAAAAGGTTCTTCTGTTTGTAAGCGACAGTGCGTCATATATGGTAAAGTCATGGAAGGAAATGTTGTCGCTCTTGTGGATAAACTGCCATCATATACATTGTTTTGCACACGTCCTTGCCCTTTCTGGTAACAAACTTCGAACATCTTTAGCAAACCTTGACCGCTGTGTTGCTCTCTTGAAAAACATTCTTGTGAAAGCACCTGTACGTCGCAATCGATTTTTGAACCATTTACGAGATTGCAACATTGACTCACCTACTGTTCCTCCGTCTCCTGTAATAACTCGCTGGAACACGTGGTTCAACGCTGTGTCTTACCATGCGCCTCTCCACCAGCATTATCTGGAATTTGTGCGCAGAGAACGCGAAGAAGAGAGTGACAGTGCGGCTTTATCTGAACTTGAAGATCTTCTTAATTTGCCAGATATGTGCTTCCACTTCAAGTTTGTTGCCGAAAATTGTGCCCGCTTTGTAGCCACACTGGATTCTTGGCAGTCCCGTAAGCAGCAAGTGCATGAAGTGTACAACTCCTTGCAGGACTTCATCAGTTGGCTGACACATCTTGCCTCAACAACAGACAACATCGCATGTGCTTTTGCTGTGCGTGCAGCTGCTGAAAAGCTGCAAGAGTATACGCTCGAGAGCAAGCAACCAGCGATCCTATTTTTGCGATCCATCCGAAGTTTGGACCCTACGCAGTTACCTGCGTTGAATCTCAGCTGTTACACTGACCTGAAATACTGCCTTCATTTACCTGACAATTGCGATGAAGAGTGGCCAATTTACATCGGCTTGGCCAATGAAGTTAAACAAACAGAGTTTAACATTTTCGCATTTTGGAAAGCTGTAAAGAAGCGGGTTCCTAGCCTGGCTTCATATGCTGCTCTGCTCTTGCAATTGCCGGTCAAGAGTGGAGATGTCGAACGCTCGTTCAGTGCATATAACATGCTCTATACTCCTCAGCGACGAAGAACGACGCAAGCAAACGCCGAAGGTTTGCTCAAAATTTTTTTCAATCAGTGATCTGTGTTCAAATTCGATATACAGTTATATGTGTTCAGACTTTTTATTTTGTCATGTGATGATATTTTTAAATATTTGTACATGCATATGTTTTTTATACTTCAACTTTTGGCAAACTGTGTTCAATTCTTGGAAATGAATTTCATGCAATACAGGTATATAAGATTCAACATCTAGTCTCTTAGATCCCGTCGTATTCGCTACAAGCTCATATTTTTATATAAAATAATGAACAACATGGTTAATGTCTCTTTCGAACAACTTTTTTCTTATTCGCCGAGCAGATGTACCCGAGGTAACAATTATAAGATTCACCCCGTACAAAACTGTATTTCCAGTTCTTTTCCAACGACGTTGTTTCACACTGGAATCAATTAACAGATGAGGAGATTGAAGTTCCAAGCATTACTTCTTTTAAACGAAGTATTGATACATATTTCCGCCGAAATGATGTATGGTGACTTTTTCGTTCCATCCATGCCTGCCCTTAAAGGGCCATTGTATTTGTCACCCATAAACAGATCAAAAAAAGAATGTTGTGTATCTTATGTAAGTTTGCCAAATACAAATTATTATTATTATTATTATTATTATTAGTCTCATATTTCCTCAATAAAACTCTTTTTCTACGGTAGACAAAAACACTTCTCAAGACTATTAAATTATACTTTCACTTCAGAGATCGCTTTATAAACATAAGAAAATATAACATTTTGATACCGCGGAAAATTGCACTTTTCAACCACGGAAAATCCATTTTTTTACCGCGGAAAATCACTGTCCCTGCTGATGACAAATTCAGCGACCCGCTCAGGTACCGTTCTAAGCACAGAATTAGATTGTTTAAGCGTGTCACTTTGCTATAGAAGTTCAAACTGATTCAAAACGATGGCACATGCAGGAGCTTAATAATTGGGCAAAAAGAAATTTTTAATGCCTTACAGATATAGGAAAAATAGTCGTGCGTCGCTTGCGAATTGCTGTGAATTCCTTCAAAATGCTCCGATCGCCACGACTCCTTCAGATTCGAAGAATTCAGATCATTGCGCAAACGTTTTCTCAATAATGTTGGGTCCTTCGATTACTATTAAAAAAGTTAGCAAGCGCGAAAAAAACGTTCACAAAGTTCTCTGTAGAGTTTGACATCGGCTGTGCTTCTTTGCTGTGTGATCGGCTTGATAACAGTCACTGAAACTTTGCACAGTTTGATGTATTTCATGTTGAACTGGCTGCTCATTGTTCGATTTCTATGGTATTATGTCAGCAGATTGTGCCATTTCATTAGCGTTACATGTTCTAATGCTTCCTTTCTAGTCAAACAGAAGAAGAGACGACCTGTCTAATTCTGTGGCATGCCAGCCGAGAAATCGCAGAAGAAATGATGTGACGATATTTCACTTGCATGCAAAAATTAGCAGAGCCAGCAAATCGCTTGCATGAACAGTTATCATGATGTTTCATGTTCGCGCATAAATCGTGGGGCTCAGAGGGCTAAGTCATTGCTGCTAGATCTTACGAAGAGTCAAGTCAATGAAACCTCTACCATAGTTGAAATTTCTTATCACAAGGCGGTTTATTGCAAATTATTTTATCAAAATGCCTCTGTATGCAAAAAGAAATGATGACAACCATGAATGTTCACTGAGCACAATGACAAGCTGCCGGTGCTTTCCCGCAGTTAACCAGTGGAAGCCGCCATCGTTTAGGCACTTCTGTCATGACATTGTTTGTTCGCGATGTGCATTGCTTTCAATATACATGTCCACTATAGTCTTCTGTGATCGTAGTGTCGTATTTCTATGGTGTAGAACCAACAGATTACTGGTGCTGCTTATACTAAGTACATTAGAAGTAACAGAGTGTCCGCTCACAGTGAAACAGAGTGTCCTTGTCTGTGTTATACAGATGCTATCCGAATGAAGATTTGCTTGGATGGAAATATTGTCCGAAATAGACAGTTAACCGTTGACTGAAGCGTTCGCGACGACTCTCCACACTGTCCGACGACTCTCCGGAATGTTTGACTAACCGCTATTATCTTTATGTTCTCATGTATCCAAATTTACTTTCCAATTGTTTTTATCTATGCTTCTTCAGGTTTGGAGAGATCTTCCTTATTGTTCATTTGACATGGTTGGCCTGGCCCCGCCATGTGGTACAGGTTGGAGTGTTACAAAATGTATTGCAATTATCAAAAAACATTACTACATTACTAAATTTACATCATTAATAGTCAATAAATGTGTAAAATGATTATTATTTACACAACAAGTGCAAAATATCCTTCTTTATTGCATTTTTCGAGATCAACATGCTGATGCACGAGTCCAAAGGACGAGGTAAGAAGACAGCCGAATTAAGAGCTAGCCGTTGCAAGTATTGCGCATCCTACTCTGTACTAGGGCATGGATGTCTATGTTTCAAATATTTATTTATGTAAATACGCTCTGGACTTTTGATTTAACCTAATTAACACGATTTTCCAATTGGGTAGTTGCTTTAAATTTTTTTCTTCTGATTCACTGATTCTTCGAATTTTTTAACCGTGCCGTGATTTAATTCAATCGTGCAATGCTGGTTTTAATACACCCGAAAAAAGGTTTCCTGCTTTTAAAGAATGAATTTATTTTGTGACTTAACCATTATCTTCGAATTCCAAAACTTTGTCACTAATCATTTTTGCAGGATCAATATATTTTTCATTTATATACTTGATGAGCGTCAAGTGAAGATTTCTGAATAATTATCTCTTCTGAACCATGACATTTGAAGAATAATTCCAAATCGAGAGTGTCCTTCACGGTCTGCTGATGAGATGACAGCTATTTAGATATACTCCCATTACCAACTGAGGATGCAATATTCTATTTACATCACGTATTTGATGTCCACAATCCCCCTGAGACAAATAGAAGTAAAACACTTTTCATGAAGTTAATGTAATCGTTAAATATTCATTTGAATGTTTCAGTTTTTATTTGACAAACAAAATGTCGAAGTAAAAAAGGTTAAAGCAACAGCAGTGATATAACTGGAACGAACATTTTCTCAAGCAATCAGTGACGAAATTCATTTACTGCTTTCAATGATGGACTTCACAACGCAAATCTTGATATCTTCTTACTTTATAATATTTCTCAGCAAGTTTCAATTTGCACATGCTACAGTCCTCGAAAGTAAGAGAATATTTCACGATCTTAATAGTGTTCCAAATTATTTGTGAACAAGAACCAGTAGATTTACCAGATTTGTTGTCATTTTTGTACGTAAGAAATTATTTTATCAAATCTCAACAGATGTAACCACCACGAGACATGCTCGGCCTGTTGGGCCTCATCAGTCGTGGGTGGGTTTGAACCAGTGACGTTGCAGCCAGAGGACGTGCAAGCATGCCTTCTCACCACAAGACCATCGGACCATCTGTTGAGAGCGTGAATCATCCTGGAAAGTACTGCTTTAGCGCGAGGCATGTGGAGGGCAGATTGCATTGTATTCATTTAATGCCGCATCTGATATTGCGGTGCTTCACGCAGGCGCTACTCATTAGTCATTGCTCATTACATGTCAAGACAATAAACCTGGCGATTGATAAATTTATCAAATCTCAACAGATGTAACCACTAGATGAATTTATCAATTGCCAGGTTACTTGTCTTGAGGTATGTCCTGCATCGAACACTTTACATTCGTAGCTAGCTGCTTGCAATGCTTATTGTAATTCCTATGCTTTATGAAAATGTCACCATTATATATTGAGCTGCTCAAACTCCGCCGAAGTAGCAAAGTCAATATCAGAAGAATGGAATTTATTGAACTTCAATACTTGTGACAGAAGTCCGTGATAAGATCTATGAAAGAATTTGCTGGCAACTTTTAGTGAATTTGCAACAGCTTTTATAAAAATAGTGCTAAGGATGCTTTCAGTTTCGAATTTCGAGTTGTCTTAGATATCAAAAAACTTAAAATTCAACATTCTTAGAAAAACAAAGTTATTGCCAGGCATATGACCTTTACGGAAAAATATCAATAAGAGTTAGAAAATGACCCAGCATTCCTTTTACTGCATTATTAATTTCCTACAAAAGAGCGGTGACTTCGACGTTAAATGAAGGCAGTGTGGATTTATTTCTTGGAATTACCTGTATAGAGTATTTGTATTGCTGCTTCCTTCCCATGGTCACTTGAAGGTAGGACTCACACAAAAGTTAAGCGTGATGACTCTGTGCTCGTCGGCACAGGACGCTCTTTTGAGCCATCGAATAGGATTCTAATTCAGAGTCTCTTGCTGATGAGACATTTACTTGATTTTCACAGAATATTTGAATATTGTTTAGTCATGTAAAAAAATATGTAAAATTAGCGAAATTGACAAATTGTGGGCTAATGAATACGTCAAGTGAATCAGATAGAAAAAAGCGACGACAACAACTTCGACTAAAGTTTGAGGAACAAAATTGACACAGTGGGTTGCGATCGAAATTGTTTTCAATATTTTTGTGGATAGTATTTTTAGATTAGATGCTTTCCAAATTTTAGATGATATGAATTTGTGATAGCTACACGCAGACGCTCACCTTGGCCGGGCTCGATCCAGTTTCAGCCTCCCGGATGATCGGGTAGCACGTGGTGGCCCCAGATGGTTATATGCTGACATTTGATAGAATTAGATACATTGATTAGCATGTAAAGAACTGCGAAGCGATAAATCCTGAGTCGAATCCAATCTTGAATTGAATCATAGAAACATTCACTGGCGCACCTAAGCTTATTTTTAAGTACGATTTGCTCATCCAGCTAAATCATTTAGGGATGGAACCAGCGCCGGCCTAAAATAGTGAGTTGATGCTAGTGTTTAAAAATTACCGGTAATTTATTTTAAGTTACGTTTTATTCATGTCCTTATAACTTCAAACATAGAGCACCAACATGCTCGGAATTTAACCAAATGCACGTTTGGCTTAATCTGACTCTGGTGAAAGTTTGAATTTTGCTTAACGTCTGATTCTTTTTCATATAAATTGTGATTAAGAAATGAAAAATTGACATTTTTTAGAAGTTTGTTTATCTTTCATCCAAATAGACCTGATAATCAAAATTTTGACGGCAAAAAATGGTTCTACGCAACGCTCTATCGCAGCCTAATTCGGCCATCTGTTTTGATCTTGACTGTCTAAAATAAAATTCAAGATTTGCATGGAAAGATATTGATGGAAATGAAGTAGAAATAATGCAGAACAGTAGCCTAAATGAGTAATGACAAGTGATATTATATCTAAATGGGCTGTTTGTGTGAAAAAGTCTTAAGACATTCGATAGCTAATTTACCGATCGTATGATATTTTAGCATCTAATCAAACTCAATTTACTTAATAAATATTTTGGCTAAAATTTCGATTGAAATTAGCTTGATGTGAAATTGCGTTTCAAAATTATGCAATTTTATGTTTCAGAAAACGAAATTGATAATATTTTGTGAACTATACACTGCAAATCTTTATAACTTACTATAAATCCATGCTAGTTGTCAATGTAAGATGGATTATACAATCTATGATACGCAGTAAATTTAGATACAAGGAGACAACACTGCTTCAAGAAGTGAATTTTGTTCATTTTATGATTTTTGCCTTAATTTACTATCTCCCTAAACAATAATGAAGCTGCCAACTTTTCCGTGTCGCTAACTAGACCCAGTGATCGATCAATACGCTGAAGTTTATTGTCTACATCTGTCTAGAAATGAAAGGTTGTGTTGAAATAAGCATTTCTCAACAAGCCTTTTTTGAACAAAAAGCCAAATTTCCATGGTTTTTGTGAAGCAATACTTTGTGAAAATCATATTTCAATTTTCGTAGCTAAGCAGAACTTGTACATACCGTCTCAAGTTAAGAAACATGGTTCTAGGCCTGGATACTGACTGAATTTGTCCAACACATCGCAGATTAGTTATTGTTCATAATATGAAGTGCCTATCTTCTGAAATATGGTTTATGACAGACTTCCAAGTGCAAGACGAATTCTTGACCTCAACGCAAATTCAGTTGCATTTACACCATGAACATGGAGCTTCTAAATTCTTCAATATGACGTCGACAAATTGAATTAACTGATTTAACGAATTCAGATTCATTTCAATTTTTTGATGAGGAATTTGATTGCAAAAATTGTTCATATTGTTATCGATTAACGCAATTTGCAACTGTCAATTAACAAAATTTACTTGATTTTCACAGAATGTTTGAATATTGGTTAGTCATGTAAAAAAATATGTAAAATTAGCGAAATTGATAAATTGTAGGCTTACGAATGCGTCAAGTGATTCAGATAGAAAATAACGACGACAACAACTTCTACTGAAATTTGAGGAACAAAATTGACACAGTGGGTTGCGATCGAAATTGTTTTCAATATTTTTGTGGATAGTATTTTTAGTAATTGCGAAATTATACTAGGCCATCGCATCACTATACAGAGCGCAGACTTGAAAAAAAGTGACTCAAGGCATTAATAAAAAAACAATTATGGCCATCGTCTCAACCAATGAGAAATCAGAATTAGAAGATTTCAAATGCGTGTTGGAGAGACAGAAACTGCAGTGGAATTTGATAAATTCAGGCATTCTTTGGTACTGGTAGAGGTTAGTAATGGCAAAGCGGATGGTATAAACATTTGCATCATATTATTACATCTCTGGTGATGCATAGGCTAGATGCGTAAGCAATGATTTAACAGGACATGCTAGAAACGCTTAACATTCTTTAACATGCCACCTGAGAAATAGTTTTTCGACACTTGAACACGCGCTATTCCAATAGGCATCTTTAAGTTGAAACTATAGGTGCAACAGCGCTGAATTCGATCGATCGATCCTTGAATTATGGAAGCAGCTGTGTGCCCTGCAGCATGTTCATTTCCCGAGTCAATTAAGAAATGTTATGTCAAAAAAATGCAAGTCCTAGGCCTGGCCTACATGTAGGCCAACTTGTCACCTTTACGCGCACGCGTCAACCGTAGGCCTAACGCTTATTAAATTCAAGTAGCCTACATGGCATTCAATTCAAGGCTAGGCTACCTAATGTAAATATCAGAAGAAGTTTCATATGGCTCAACCGTAGGCTATTCTCAACCTATCGATATGCAAATTAGAGGATAGTAGTTATAACTTCTGACTACATTGGAAATTGCGTCGAAGAAAAGTATAATCAGGAAGCCCTTAAAAATCGGTGATTCACTACATTTCAAACACCAGTTGATACATATATTTAAGTTATTTTCGGTGAATTCAGTCCATATCAAACTTGATAAATATTTTCATTCAGAATCATATGTTCAGCATTTTGCGGTGAATTTTCATATGAAACCTTCAATTCATTCTTTTGATAACCATCAGGTTGCGACAGTTGGGGACAAATTTAATGACGAAGCTTAATGCGGTGAAAGCTATTTTATTTTTGAAATGATATAAAATGATATCATTTTATTTTTTTATAATGAAAATATACCACTTTTTAGTGAAATATACGTATAGGCCTACACCGTAATTAGATATAGTCATACGAATTTTTCTTACTCTTAGCGATGAAATTAAGATTAGATTGCATGCAGCATCGATATATTCCAAATAATGGAAGACCGAAGAAAGCAGTTTAGTCATACAAAGCTTCTTGTATATCAAAACTTAGGTAGGGCCTATGGCCTACACATTAGACATCGCAAGTTTTGATTTAAGCTTTATACACTCGAATTACAAATATGCCTACAATATGCAGTTGTTTAGGTCAATACAATCTAGTGTACGAAAAAAGACTAAAATTTAGATTTGACTTAAGACAGTTGCATCAAGTGACGAGTTCAATGTTCAATCATTGTCAAGCTGTGGGATAGACAGACTGACAGACAATAGCCTGTTGCTTTTTGCTAAATGAATCAACCAGTGGAGAAGGACATGGGTAGAACAGACGAAAGAGACTAAATTTGCTTCGATACAAAATGCGAAGAATCAATGATTAGAAAATATAATAGGAAGAAAAATTTTTGATTTTTAATTGCAAATTAATCGGTGTCGTATAGGCTGAGCCGGGACAGATAGAAAATGCCTACTTTTCAAGGAGGTGACAGATCAGTTATCAATTAGATCCACTTTTCTCCGATTTTTGTCACCGATTGTCTACGATGATTTCGCTCTAAGCGAATAAAATGGAGGCCAAGGCTACCAACATTGACTAATAGACACAATAATTTGGAATTATCTATTCTTTATCACCTTCACAGTCCATGTTCTAAATGATGGCGACAGTAGGCCTATCATCTCGTCAACAAATACTTTTGAACCTGCAAGTTTTTTGTACACGAATTCTACTAGCGCTGCATGCATGTAACAAGCTCATGCTTCAACACACAGAAGTCCGAATTTCGAAGTCAAGTTCTTAAATTTGGAAGTTAATTCTTGTGCTGAAATCACAGTTTAAGTTAGTAGGACTAAAAAGGACAATAGATGTTTGTTAAAGGTCATCTGCTCGGTCAGACACCGATCTGTGTCATTGTTGTAAGATATTAACCCTCAGAAGACCAAGGTATAAGACTAACGTTGAGGACCAAGGGTGATTATTTCAATCACCTTAATAATCGATAATCCTACCGCATAGTAATGAAGGAGGAATGTTAATACTGTACTTTAAGACTCTTTGAGCATTCTGTTACTATGAAAATATGGCAAAGGAGATGAAGATAACCATTACCTTGTCTATTATCAATAGTATAGGCCTATACCGTACATAGGTCCTATCTCTTTGACAAATTAGTACTAGGTGTGAGATCCGGCGCAACGCTTCGCTAAGCACCGGATCACACTCCCAAATAGATACGAATGGAACTATAAACAAAAAATAGGAAAATACAAAAATAGGAAAAGCGCCTTAAATTTATAAAAATACAAATGAGGAAAAAATGTTTATGACCAAATGTAATAAAAATACAAAAATGGGAAAAATACAAAAATAGGAAAGTACCTTAAATTTATAAAAATACAAATGAGGAAAATACAAAAATAGGAACGCTCCTGAAATTTATAAAAATGCAAATGAGGAAAAATGTTTATGACCAAATGTAATAAAAATGTATAATAAAATAATGATAATTACAAAATATGAATATGAACAAAAATATTCATTTAAAAATGGAAGATGTAAAAACAAAAGAACCATCACCCCTTTATATCCGATATTGGAACAAATGGATAAAGCAAAGTGTGCAGATAGAGTCAGATACATGAAAGATAAAGAATCCCAATTATTACTTAGACTAGATCATTATGATAAATTAAGAAAAAGATGGACGAGAGTTAAGAATGTGACACAAGGCGTTGGAGTATTGCTAACATTTTCTTTAGGTGCTCTCACTATTGTCATTTCATCTGGCGTTCTTACAATTCCTGTCGTTGCTACTGCTTTAACAGGTACAGGTGTTTTTACAACTTCACTCGCAACAATGATAGATAAGTCTTTAATAAATAAGAAACGTAAATCCTTAAGTAAGAAACATGTACATGTCAAAGAGGTATATGATAAACTTCATTACTACTTTCAGAGAGTGTGTGATGATAATGTTATTACGTTAAATGAGATTGAAAAATTTGATCAAATAGCTAGAGAAGCAAATAAAATACCAAACAAGTTTTCTCAAGGCAAAGATAATAATGATGTTTTTTAGAAGAAATAAAAACTTTATTAAACAAAACATTAGAGCATCAGTAAAGTGTTTTTGCTGTGTACCAATGATACCACAAAATTCAAATATTATATTATAAAATAATGAATACCAATGAGACAAATGAGGGAAAAAAATAAAACAACTAGAAGAACTAATAAAACAGAAAAATATTATGAAGGAAAAACGTAGACAATATCGAATGTTGCAAGTTGGCGTTGAATCTAATATGAAAGACAAAATCCAATTAGTTGAACAAGTTAAATCTGATATTAAGAAAGAACGTACAAATCATGATAAACAAATGGGTCTGATTGATCCAGTGCAGAAAACTATATTAGATGATTATGGTCTGCTAGAAGAAAATATAAATAAGAAATTACCAAAATCTATGCTATTTGAACATTCTACAATTTTTATAGATGGAAAGTCATCTCTTAGATTTTTCTTAGGCGGAAAGGAAATATTTCCACATCCTTCTCGATGTTTAATTTATGCACCAGAGAAAACACCCTTTAGTTTAGACAGAAATTTCGTGGATTTATTTAGAGGAGCGGAGTTAGATAAATATCATACTGATGATCTACTGAAATATAAAGCTATGTTAGATAAAGTTAACGCAGTAAAAACTCAAACGTTATAAACAATTAGTACACTTATTGTCAATGGCATCGGTTCCAACAGCGACTGGTGTTCTAACGGGTGCTTATTCAACAGCGACGGATGTTCCAACAGCGACTGGTTATTATTCACCAATTGTCGCTTATTCAAAAACAGCAACAGGAGAGAGAATTGTATTTTTACCAGATGAACCACAAGAATTAATGAATAGATTACACATTTTATTAGCTGCAGCAAAAGAAGGACATAACTCTAGCTTTAACGAGATACATGCAATATCGAAACGGTTATGGGAAAAGAACGTTATAAGTGAAGAAGACTACCAAAATTTATCTAATTATGTTATTAGCCTCAGTGAAAGAAGCACATAACTCTATATGGGAATATCTAAATTATTTAGTTAAAAATGTCTTCGGCAGAACTAGAAAAAATTAATAAACATTTAGAAAATTTAACCGAGATTTTAACCTCATCAAAATTTAGTACGACATTAAAATTTATAGCAACTACTTCATCGCATACTTGTAATTTAGATCCTATTATTCACTTAGAACAAGACAAACATTATGAAGTAGCATTAACTAGTTTTTCAACATTTAACACTATACAAAATATTATCCAAGATGTAAATGACCGATTTAAGTATTCAAATGACAAAGGTAAAACTTGGAAAGAATTAACTTTTCTTCCTGGATCTTATGAAGTTGAATCTATTTCCAATGAAATAAAAAGACATTTAGGTATTAAATTTAAAGACAAGAAACAATTACATTTCGCATTTGAACCAGCAGTAAATAAATTTTCTCTTACTTTAGATGAAAATCCTCAAGTTGATTTTGATATTGACAAATCTTTATCAAGACTATTAGGATTTAAAAAGCAACTCTATGCACAAGGTTTTCATATCAGTGAAAATATACCTAAAATAACTAAAATAAATTCAATCAACGTTCAGTGTGATATTATAGAAGGTGGTTATGTTAATGGAAAGCTAACAAATACTATCTTCAGTTATCCAGCATTTACAGTTCCGATTGGTTACAGTTTAAATGTAATCCCAAAATCATTAATATATTTTCCAGTTACACGAAAAACAATTAATTCCATTACCATTAGAATAACAGATGAGAAAGGAAAGTCAATAAATTTTGGAGGTGAAGAGATTATGATAGATCCATTATTACGAGAGGTTTAATTCAAAATATTGACTTAAAAAATGAGTGAAAACACTTCTGTAAAATCTCCACTAAACAAGAAAGTGAAATTCAATCATCATCCCAACCTATCTAGTAAGGTTTTAGCAGTTATCTGTGGTAGATCAGGTTGTGGGAAAACGTATCTATTATTTAAAATTCTCACGACACCAAACTTTTTGGATTATAACAATCTTATTATTTATACAAAAACAGCAGACCAACCTATTTACCAATTCTTGAAATATGGTTTTGAAAATATTCTTACCAAATCAGCTATAGCTTCACTGTTTGAAGAATATGAAAAATCGGAGTATGAAGAAGAAATAAGTTCTTGGTGTGAAGAAGCAGCGAAAAATAAACAACTAGTAGAACCCAATAAAAATAAACACATATCGATACAACTAATAGATGATAGTGGTAATATGCAAGATCCTAATAAACTAAATAAAACGAAAAAACATTGTGTTGTGTTTGATGATTGTGTTAATAACAAAGATCAGGCAGTTCAGAGAAATTATTTTACAAGAGGTCGACACAATAACTGTAGTGTCTTTTATTTGACACAAAGTATGTATTCATTAGATGGCAGCGTTATTAGAAAGAATGCTAATATTTTTATGCTTTTTGAAATTAATTCAAGGAACCTAAGTGATTTGTTAAGAGACTTATGTATAAGAGATAAGGATGATTTTAAACAATCTTGCAGTATTGCTTGGTCAAACGATTATGGATTTATTACAATCAATATTGATAAAAAAGTACATGATAGAGTTATCGAACATTTGTTCTCTGACTAGCCTTCGCCTCGAGGGGCTTCGCCCCGACTGAAAGTCAATAGAAGATGTGTTCACAGAGTTATAATTCCTCTTCCCAGTCTTCATTATCAGTAAATTCGCTATCGATGTATTCAATTATATTACATTCTTTTTGTATTCGTTAAACTATTTCGTCTTGAACATCTTCTCCGTTATAAGGTAACATAATACCATTTGCATCAGGTGCTTGTCGTTTAAGAAGATTTATTTGGGCAGAAAAACTTTTTTCTTCAGTGTTATTATTATTATTATCAGGAATACTAATACCATTTTCTAAAGATCTTTTCCATGGTTTATTGACAGTTGTTGTTAATGTTTCACCATAGTATAATTGTATATAATCTTCTACTTTTACTTTATTTTGTGAATATCCTTTAAATGTTTTCTTTTCACTAAGTCTCCCTTGTTCATCTACAGTAATAAAATATTTTATTTTAGGAGCAATAAACATTGCACATATAATTCCGCCATTCCCATAATCATTTTTCCCTTGACACAATTCCCCACCAACATAGTCAGCAGCATCTAATTTATTGAAGAGCTCATTAGAAATGTATATTGAATCAGTGTTTTTTACAATCAATGGAAAACCACAATTAAATGCGCCATCTTCTGTTTCAATATCATAAACATATTGTTTTTTATTATTTAAATATCTTACAGTGGTGACATCTTTGGTAATATCATTTTTAACTTGACACGCACTAAAGCATAATGGTTTATCTTTTCTTTCGCTTACTACCAAATTAATACCTAGAGATTATGCCAAATTGTATAAACCACTAAAGCTTTCTTTATTTTTCTGTGTAAAACAAATAGTTGCATATTTACTTGTAAAAAAAGATTTCTTGCTCCCATCTGCTGCATAAAACCCAACAAAGAACCAATATCTAATATTATATTCAGCATTTAGAACATACCAAGGAACACGATTTTCTCTAAACTGATTATAATAATTTTCACTAAAGTATATAGCATATTGTTTTGGATTTTGAAAATTAAGTTTGTATACACTAGATGATCTCATTGTATCATATATTTTACAATCATTGTTATAAGCTTCATTAATATATGTTTTTAATTTCATTAAGAGGTTAAGGTCTTGGTTATTTAAAGTACAACAATATCTGACTCCTGATTTATAATTATAGATTCCAGCAGAACCATCTCCTAAAAAGAACCCTTCTACAAATGCTTGCTTACATCTTAAATTAGGTGGATCATTAACATAAATATCATATAAAATTTGTTCTAATATGATTGTATTGTCGTATAAAAATAATTTTTTATGTAGTAAATTTGTTCCTATATTTAATTCTTGTGGCTTTATTTCATTACCTATTTCATCTAACAATGAATGATCTTCAGTAACATCTACTATTCCCATTTTTGTTCTTATTCGATAAATACTTTTATTTGTGTAATGTCTAATAATTTTTTTTACTTTACTCCATCCATTATGAGTATAAATTTCTAAATTATCAACAAATGAAATTTCTTTCATATCACCATTAATTTCAAACGGATTAATTTCATAGTTGTTTACAATACTATCTATTCTAGAAATAAATAATAAATTATTCTTTCTCAATATTACAGGTGTGTCAGCTGTTACTGAATCGGTATAATGAATGCATTTTTCGTTGAAACCATTAATTTCTAAAATAAAGTTATTCATGATTCGTCTAGAGTGAGCAAGAATAAAAGAACCTAAATGTGATGGCATGAATGATGTCGCAGCGTAGCTGCTCAGAGCGCTGGTCGTCGTAGCGCAGCTGCTCATGGCTTTGGCCGTAGATGCATTTTGAATATTCGCTTTAAGAAAT
The DNA here is from genome assembly GCA_907163375.1 of Prostheceraeus crozeri. Classification (NCBI taxonomy): domain Eukaryota; kingdom Metazoa; phylum Platyhelminthes; order Polycladida; family Euryleptidae; genus Prostheceraeus; species Prostheceraeus crozeri. The sequence goes on from CAJQUW010006207.1 coordinate 84,706, forward strand.
TCATCATCTTCCATTTCTACTTTCACTAAGAATTGTTTATCATTTACTTTCTCAAAATCTTTTACTTCTTGAGTGAAATTTTTTCTCAATGTATTTTCATTCCATAAATGATATTTAGTGGTTATGTCTTTTTGTACGGTTTTTCCATATAGCGAATTCATTAATAATTTAATTAACTCATCGCCTACAGAGTTTCCTTCTGTTTTATATTTTTTTCCTTAAATTGAAGAGCTTTTCAATGTATTTTCGAAATGGTGAAACGTGATAATTTTCTTCATAAATTATACCATCTTTAATAGATAATATTTTTCCACCGCATCTAACAATTTCCTGTATATCTACAGAAGTTAATACATCATAACATATTCCATTCCTAAACCTTATTACTTCTTGATTGCAATTGTTTTCATTTTTTACCTTATCTTTCGCAGGGACTGGTTGGAAAAACATATCATCAGGATAATAAAATGCAACTGTGAATATTCCAGTTTTAGGTCGAAATGATTGAGTGTTAAATTGATATAATACTACTTGTTCTTCTTCTTGTCTAAATTTTCTAGCGGATTCAGCTTTAGGGTATTCTGAATGATCGTCATACATAGCTGATGGATATAAAGATTTTGCATCAAACGCCATTAAGAATTCATTTTGTTGTCCGAGTAGTGTATGCTTAATTTCTTTACAAAGAGCATTCTTGTCTTCCAACTGATTATACTCTTTCATTAACTCTATTAAATTATTACCAGTTAAATACCGCTGTAATATTGGTATCAAGATGTTACAAAATGGAGATTCGTAATGTCTTATATTTGCTGAAACTCTTCCACCTTTAACAGATTTCCTAATATAATTTCTAGCCCATAAATCAGTATGAGAGTGAATATTTATGTTGTCCTTTTGTACACTCTTCATCCAACCGTTAAATGTTAAAGCAGAGGATGTTAAATTAGTAGTTATATCTTCACCAACTAAATCTCGCATTACTTGATTATACTTGTAGATACAAAAAGCTAAAGAAAGATATCGTTAATTAAATACGGTTTCCAATCATGTTCTTTTTCTTGATAATTGTCATGTGTAATTTCGCCAATTTCATAATTTAATTTACGCACATTGGTAGGAATTTTAAAATTCTCACACCATTCGGAAATACTCGTTTTCACGTGTTGATAGCTACATGTCATTACAATAGTTTGAAGTGCTAATTTGCCTCGAGGTGATGGGGTTTTTATCTTAGATCTAGAGGAACGTTGAATATACTTACTAACACTGTCAGTTGTATAAGGATTTTGTAAAGAAGCAGTGAGTATTCCTCTTGATGTTTTAAGCGTTGGTTTAGTTAATTTAAAATTCGATTTTATCGGAAAATATGCATCGAATCCTGATGAATTATGCGCTATTAAAGTTACTTTCGAATGATTAAATTTTCCAAGAGTTTTAAAAAATTGATGTATCGGGCATGTGTCCTCTGGGTTTCCCACGATCAAAAATTCATCGTGTTTCCTAACAAAGATTTCCACACAACGTTGAAGTTTAGTTAATTCTATTTCAGTTAAGTTATTATATTCATTTATCTGTTTCTTAAGTTTTTTAATTTCATTTTCATCCTTACAACTTTTTATTTTAATCATATCACTTAGCAAACGCGTGTCTAATTTTTTCAATCTTTGCATTGGTAAACAAGATATAAATTTATTAAAATTAATAGTGCCTAAAGCATAAGGAATAGGATGTGCTGTTGAACAGCGAGGATTTGGATAAGTTTGAAGATCCCATATATATGTTGAACCATAGTCAATTGGTTTCTTTGTTACGGTTTTATACGGAAGTGTTGTTAGATTTTCATCAGTAACTGTTTTATATATTGGTTTGAAATTATTTTCAATTTCTCTAATAGCTTCTGCTTTGTAAAATTTATTTATTAAACAATAGTGGCCTATTGATGAACCTTCGTGAGAATAATTGTAATAAACGTAATTATGAGACGTTGTAATATCTCTAGGATTTAAATGACGATTAGTAGCACTGTAATACTGTACACATTCTCCAAAGTATTTATTGAATTGAGAAAATTTGCAGTTTGACATTACTCCTGTTCTAGATGTAGCTTTCTCTTTATATAAAAACTCATTAAACCTTTCGAACATAATTACAGTTTGTTCTTGACTGAAACCACGTAAGGCGCTGTAACATTTTATAAAGCAGAAATCTTCAGAAGGAATGTAGCAATATTGTCCGATGTATTCTTTGATTCTATATTTGATATTAATACCAGCACCTCTATGTGACCTTTGTACTAGCTTCATTCCAAAATCTTCGTATTTAATACTACCTGTAAAAATCCATTCGTTAGCATCGGATTTCTCTTCTAGATTAAGAAACCATGTTTCAAATGCATTTTTATTATAAAATGTAGCGTAAAAGTTTTCTATTGTGGTTCCATCTTCTTTAATCATAACACCAAATAAATTTAAAACTTTCCCATTGTGTAAAAGTTCGCGCATAGTATTTACTACATTAGTAAAAAGTTCATTTGCATACGTAATTTCATTTGGATTAAACAAATTCAATAGATCATCACCAAGTCTATCATCAGAGAATATATCAGTAATTGGTGTACCTGATGTTTCTTTTGTTCTACGTTTCTGTTTTTTAATATTACGTTTACGACTACGTTTAATTTGTGCATCAAACTCATCAATTTGTTTCTTTATTAACTCGTCAAGCGTATGCGTTGATTTGTTATTCATTTTACAATTCATATTTTTTAAAAGAAAATATTATGTTTTTAAAAGAAAAAATTATGTGTTTTTAATATAGAATCTTGGTTCCGTTTTTACATAGAACCTCGGTTCCGTTTTTACATATACACAGGAATATTTAATTGATGTAATGTTTCTAAATCATAAACTGTTAATCGCTCTTTATTAACCAACCAACATAAATTATTGTATGCTAAAAATACTCTGAAACTTCTTAGACAAAGTGGAAAGTCTTTTGTTTTAGCGTAACTTCTTATACCATGTTTTATTTTATAATCTTGCACGAATTGCATATATTTTCGATGATATTGAATTTTAACTGCTTGTTTTGAATTTATAGGTTTTGTAGGATGGGAATAATTTTTAAAACTGCCACGTGTTCTATTTTGTATTCGTTAATCATATTTTTTAAAACTAATTTTTAATTACGAATTTACATTTTATTTAACTTGTTAAATATTGGTTTTATATCACTTATTGTATTCTTAGCATCATCAACTAAAGGTTTCACATTTTTCGGTACATCTCGGAAATTACTAATTCTTGTTCGTATAACATCTAGTGCAGCTCTATTTTCTATACTCATTTCTTTTTTCCTATTTTTTATATGAGAAAAAATGCTTCAGACTCCAGACTAGTCCGACACTCATTTGAGTGTTTTATACCTCTGTAGCACCTCCGGACTACTACGGTCTATTTAGTCTGAGGCTTACATGAAGGCAAGTCACTCAAGTGAGTGTCGGACTGTCCGAAGCTTAAAAGAGGACAAGAGACTCAAGTGAGTGTCGGACTGTCCGAAGCTTAAAAGAGGACAAGAGACTCAAGTGAGTGTCGTACTGTCCGAAGCTTAAAAGAAGACAAGAGATTCAAGTAACTGTATGGACTTGACCTCCGGACTATTACGGAAATTAATCAATCAATCTACCAATCTATCAATCATTCTATTTAGTCCGAGGCTTAAAAGAAGACAAGAGATTCAAGTAACTGTATGGACTTGACCTCCGGACTATTACAGATACAAAAGTTAATTACTCATGACAAATTGTTACATGACGTGCGAAGTTTCTCTTCATTACAACTTTGTTACAGTTATTACATCTCACTTGTGCTTTTAAGCATTCTTTAAATTGGTATTTGCTATCATAAAATTCTGTTTTGGGTTTAAGAATTTCACATCTAGTACATTTACGTGTGTTAATTGTACATGACTTAGAATGATTAGTAAAACCCTGGCCAGTGAAATGTTTATTACAATTGAAACATTGTCTATCTTTTATTTTTGGTTGTGTTGGTAATTGACATCTTTTTTGATGACGTGCAAAATTCTTAGATGTTATGTCTTTTCCACATTCAGCACACGTTTTTTTACTGGTTGCGACTGTTCTAGCATTTGTTGTTGTAGCATTTGTTCAACTTCTTCTTCGGAACGTGGTGCTTCAAATTCCTCGTTAGATAACATATTTTTAAACAGAAAAAATGATGTTGACAAATGTTGGAGGAGGCGCTTACATTTCAAATAATCAAGAATCAGAAATAGACCTAGACAACTATATCATGAAAACTGGAGACGTTTTAACAGGACCGTTACATCTTTCTATTCTTCCACAACAAAATACTGAATTAGCAAATAAAGAATATGTTGATAGACAGGTGGCTCCACTAATAAATGAATTAGAGTTGCTAAAACTTAATGACAAATCATTGACAAAGAAATTATTAAAACTTGATAAAAAAAATAAAGCTCTAGAAGTAGATATATCAACACTTCATAAAAAAATAACTGAACAGTCGAAGATTGTATTCCTATTATCAATAACTTTAAGGGGTGCCATTATAAAGAATACAAATAAAAAAAAACAACTGAAAGAAGAGTTAGTCAAAGTTACTGAAAAGAATCAAAAATTATTACAACAGTTGCAACAACTGCAATCTACATTCCAAAAAAGTGTTGACGAATTGAGTACCAGAATTACACAACAAGTGAAGTTCATGAATAAAATGATAAATTAAGTAAAAACACTTAATCAAAAAGTTAGTGATAAACCACAATTGAATGCTCTTAAAACGGCGTTGAAGATTAATCAGCAGAAAATGCAAGTTAATAGAAAAGAAATTAAAGTACATCAAACGCTGCTTGACGCAATAGATAAAGTGCAACAGAAAATTAATAAAGTTATCACGACGTTGTTGCCCATTCACAAACGTAAATCTTGATAGAACTTTGTTCAGAGGCTTTAGCCGATCAGATCAAAGGTCCTCAGGTTACTAACCAGTAGAATTTTGTCCAGAGGCTTTAGTCTATCGACGAAGTCTTGGGTTTTTCTAACCTATCCTAACCATTTTTCCATTAAGAATTTCAATTGAATATTCTACATCTTCTAACAATAAAACATAAGCCATCAATGATGTTGTGGAATTTGTCTTTTCAATATTAATTGTCACATCACAACCAGTCTTGATAATATCTTCAGATTGCGCACTTAAATCAAAACAGAAAACAGGATATAAATTCTTCCAATCTACAGGACTTAATTGTGCTTCAACTCCAAATTCTCGACATAGATTTCTATAAGCGTCATATCCTTCCATGAATTGATTATTTGAGTTATCAAATCTTAATGGATCGATAGGATAACGTGTTTGATTTAATGAAATTTGTAAACTTCGAATTGAATTAATATGGTAAAGACTATTGTTCTTATCAAAACTAGGTGTTTCATTCTTTTGAAAAGTGAGTAAAAAAATATCTTGGAGTATTCGATGTCCTTGTGAAATGCCAGTTAAATCTTTGTTCAGTAAAAGTGACAGAAGTCGCAGTACGCTTCATAAAACTTACTGGAATTAGTTTATTAGTATTAAATCGTTTCGTAATAGTTAATTCAACCTCCAAACTAGGAGTAATGTGCTTGATCCACCATTCAAATCTATCAATTTTTAAATATGCTTTCTTCCCATCCTTTCCATAAAATATTGATTCATTATTTACAGTGCGATGAATTATTAATTTGAACTTTAATTGATATGATATTTTGTTGTAATCTAATAGCCGAATAATGGAGACAATGACCAATCAATAGTTTGTTTTCTTTTATTATTAAAATTACGTCTTTCTGTATATGCATTATTATTTGTTTTATTTAAATGTTTTGCAATTTTTTCTACATCTTTCGCAATTCCTGCTGCATCTGTTCCAGCGCGAGTTAAATCATCTATAATTATACCATCATTATTATCTGGAAACCATCCTTCGATTTCATGCATTTTAGTATTTTCACCTATTGTAACAAATCGAAGCATCGAATCAATAATACCAGGTGAATCACTTATTGTTTCTATATTTTGTGTTGCAACATATAAACGCATTTGTGTGAATAATCTTGGGAAGAAATTGTTTTCTAATGTAATAGTATCCGTAGCAGGAAATGGTGTTGTAAAATTAGCATCAGAATATAGAGAATATTCACAGTGTAAAAATGAATCGGTTAGATATAAATAACTTTACTGATTATCAACTTCAAAAATTAAATCACCTCCAGTATTCACTCTTCCTGAAGATCCGGGGTTCATAGCAACTCTTATATAGTCATTCTTTTTTTGATTATAACTGAAAAACGGGGGATCGTCTAATATAAATTTGCTTTCGATCAGAGTTGACATTATATTTTTTTATTAGAAAAAATCAGTTTGGTACTAGATTTTTGCTACTAGAATTTTGCTAATCCATTTCCTCTCATTTCTTCAATTGCATTTTCATCATGTTTACTTTCCATCTTCGCTAATTGTGCAATTTTGTTTTTTGTTTCCTCTGAGAGTTTTTTATCTTTTTGTAGTTCTTTAGCATCATTCCTAAGTTTACGAATAGCTTCTAGTTGTTTTAATTCGTTTTGTGACTTAACAGCATTCGATATTGCACTAGCTGTACTACCTATAGCAGCTGCTCCTTTAGCAGCAGATGAAATCAAATCTTTATTATTTTTAATCAAGTTAGCGATACTTCTAATACCAGAAAAGATACCAGCCCCTTCTTTTTGAATTGTTTTATACACTGTCATAATGGTACACAGGTTTCATAGATGGTTCGCTCGCAATTTTTTGATTTGAAGTAAAATGTTTAAGATTGTGTTTATAAATTATAGGCATTTTTTAGGATTAAATTTGACTTTTGGGAAAAATATTTACGTTTATGATTGGTTAGTAACCTGAGGACCTTTGGTCCGATCGGCTAAAGCCTCTGAACAAGCTTCTAGTGGTTAGAAAAACCCAAGACTATAAATTTTTTATTAAAAAATAGTGCAAGCGAATAATAAAACGGTTGAATTAAAACTACGTAACATCATTGACAAAAATACACCGAAAACTATTACGGTTGACGAAAAGAAGTATTACATAAGTAGACCAATGATAGAAAATATTAAATTACAAGAAGAAAAGAATGGAGGAATTCTACCATTAATTCCTCTAATAATAGGAGGTATGGCAGCAGCAGGAAGTGTTGCAGGCGGGACAGCTGGCATTGTTCAAGCAGTAAATAAAAATAAATCAGAGAAGGCAGCATTAGAAGAACAAAAACGACATAATCGAGAGTTAGAGAAAGCGGCAAGAGGTGAGGGAATAATAGATAATTTTATTAGTAAATTAAATTTAGCTAATGAAGGGAAACGAGTTCTTAAAAATGTACTAAATAATATTGATGATTTAATTGAAATAAAAGAAACGAAAGATGGATATGGCATAAATCTAAATCCTAGTATGGTACGTTAAAAATTAATCTTTAAAAATGAGCGAAGTGGATTCCTTGAATTTGAATAACTTAAGAATTTCAACTCTAGATCTAATGGATTATCTCTTAAAAGTACATAGAACCTCAAATTGTCAGCACACCGGAGGTGACATACAAAAAGCATTAGAAAACTTTCCTGGTTTTATTTGGAGTAAATATTCGAAAGAGAAACATTTACCTGGACATTCATATACCGGTCCAGGAACTCGATTAGATATAAGACTAGATGAGAATAATAACCCAAAACCAGGTGAAGAACCAATAAATAGAGTAGATGCCGCAGCTTACAGACATGATTTAGCATACAGAGAACATGATGATATGGCTTCTAGACATGTAGCTGATAAGAAAATGATACAAGAATTAGATAATATTGAAAATCCTTCCTTTAGAGAAAGAATTGAAAGAATGTTTGTTAAGAAAGCTTTACAAGCAAAAATGCTTTTTGGCCAGGGAATAGATGAAACTTATGCCTCTGAAATGTCGAATGACCCAAGCCGCTACGCGTCCGAAATTCATAGGGAATACAGAAAACCGAAATATCTATTGAAAGTAAAAGTATTTAATAAAGATGATATTTGGAGTGCTGATCAAATAAATATGCCTAATGAAAGAGGTACGGTAATTTAAGTACGCATTGACCGTTATAGATTTATATACACGTTACGCTTGGGTAAAGCCTTTAAAAAACAAAAGTGGTCTGTCAGTTAAATATGCGTTTGAAGAAATCTTTAAAGAAAATGATAGAACGCCAAAGAAATTGTTTGTTGGTAAAGGGTCGGAGTTTTATAACCGAAATGTTAGGCCACTATTTGAAACTGTTTATTCCACAGAAAATGCAGGAAAGGCTGTAGTAATAGAGCGCTTTAATAGAACGCTAAAAGGTAAGATCTTCAAGAAATTTACTGAACAAGGAAATCAGAAATGGTTGAAGATATTACAAGCAATTGTAGAACAGTACAATAATAAAGTTCATTCAGCTATTGAAGAAACTGCAAAAAAGAAGGCTTCTGACGAACCTGATTTGATCCGAAAGAAAATATTCGAAAATAATTATTCGAATGAGAATAATCCGAATGTACAGAAACGTAAGCCGAAATTTAAAATTGGAGATAGGTACGAATATTTAAGTATAAGAATAAATTTGAAAAAGGCTTTGTTGGCTATTGGACTAAAGAGATATTTGAAGTTTGTAAAACAAATCAAACTTATCCGATTACGTATGAAATCAAAGATTTAGATGATGAAGATATCAGAGGCCGATTTTATCAAAATGAATTACAACGAAGCAATTTTTAATTATCATTATTATTATTCAATTCTAACATAATATCTAGAAATGGTACTCCTTCCTGTAATTTAAATAAAACATAAAGACATAATTGCCCACAATAAGTAGTTCCTGGTTTTTGAATTTGAAATGTATTATAAATTCCATTTCCAAGTAATCCTTTAACTTCATTTGTAGGTGGAAGTCCATAAGAGTCAAAATAATAATTAGAACCGTTTATATTTCTTTGTCCTGCTGGCCAATGCACTCCTTTTTGATCTGACGTGTGGAGATTGGTTACGAAATTTACAGTTGGCTTATTTTTGATCAATTGTAATTCATCCCTCATCAATATGTGAAAATTCTTTATTCCCAATTGATTAGCAATTTTCTTTAGATCAAAATTCGTAGTTGTTTGCGTTCCATATAATTTAAAGAACTCGGTCAGGTCAGTCATTTTAAGTGAAACAAAAATCCAAATTGTCAATAGTGTTGTCACTTTCAGTCTCCACTCAAATAAGTAGCAATAAATGTTGCTACTTATTCCACCATTCATTTTTATATGAAACAGAAATGCAAATTGACAATAGTGTTGTCACTTTCAGTCTCCACTCACATAAGTAGCAATAAATGTTACTACTTATTCCACCATTCATTTTTATATGAAACAGAAATGCAAATTGTCAATAGTGTTGTCACTTTTCAGTCTCCACTCAAATAAGTAGCAATAAATGTTACTACTTATTACGTATGAAGTAGAATTTCACATTTGCAAGTCCTCTATTTCCTGCGTGAGACCAGTATGTTGCACAGTTTGTTGTTCAGTTTGTTGCACAGTGGCTGAATCAAATATGGATTCTGCTATTCTTTGCTGTTCCTTCTCTTTTTCACGATCAATAAAATCTTCAAGATGAGCAAAATTCTTCATCACAAAGTGAATTGATAGAGAAGAATTGGTTAAGTTTCTTTCCATGCACTGATCACAGCGGAGCACACGATACAATGACAGACGAGAGAGAGAGAAATGAACTTTAGTAGCAACTTTGCCACCGTTGTCATAACGATCTTCAACCTGATGACAGTTTGCAGTTGTTTTGTCGTCACGTGAGTGCGCTGGCAAGAATTAAAACAACTTGCCTAACGTACAATTAAAATCTCATTGTTTCACAGAGCAGTAGCAACAACAGGAATTGTTCATTTGTTCCAATATCGGATTTAAAGGGGCTGATGGTTCTTTTGTTTTTACATCTTCCATTTTTAAATGAATATTTTTGTTCATATCCATTTTTCCTCATGTTGTATATTTATATTTTCATCATTTTGTATTTTTAAAAAATGGAAGTGGTCTCCATGGCACAGTGGTTAGGTGCTTGGCCTAGCGATCTTTTGGTTCAGAGGTCGAGCCCCGAAGGTGTCATTGGAAGTCGGCAGGAAGGGCATCCGGACTAAAAGTACTACAACGCTCCATAAGTCTGACTATGTCAGCACCGTCCAAGCCTCAAGTATAGGGAGTAGTGACGTTAAAGCTTCATTCATTCATTTTTCATCATTTTGTATTTTTATATTTTCATCATTTTGTATTTTTATTACATTTGGTCATAAACATTTTTCCTCATTTGCATTTTTATAAATTTCAGGAGCGTTCCTATTTTTGTATTTTCCTCATTTGTATTTTTATAAATTTAAGGTACTTTCCTATTTTTGTATTTTTCCCATTTTTGTATTTTTATTACATTTGGTCATAAACATTTTTTCCTCATTTGTATTTTTATAAATTTAAGGCGCTTTTCCTATTTTTGTATTTTCCTATTTTTGTATTTTTATAAATTTCAGATACCTTCCTATTTTTGTATTTTTCCCATTTTTGTATTTTTATTACATTTCGTCATAAACATTTTTTCCTCATTTGTATTTTTATAAATTTAAGGCGCTCTTCCTATTTTTGTATTTTCCTATTTTTTGTTTATAGTTCCATTCGTATCTATTTGGGAGTGTGATCCGGTGCTTATCGAAGCGTTGCGCCGGATCTCACACCTAGTACTACTCAAATTGATAATCCGAATGCGCACATTTAGTGAATACACATTCCATAGATAGTTCTTCAATCCTTTGCAGACTATCTTTGCCGTAGACTGTGGGTCTACATGCAGTAATAACAATATATTGTAGTCATTCGCTCCGGCACTTGCAACACACTCTGTTTGTCGATTTCCTATGCCTTCCAGGCACAGGGCCAATGCATTCGGGGTAGAAATTCGAAGTTGGAGTGCATTTTCGAGTCGGTGTGCCTGTATCTCTGCATCTCATAGGGCGTCGCATTCTGTTGACTTCGATTTTATTAAAATTATTTTATATTTATATCTTTTCATATTTTATGTAAATATTTATTCTTGAAAACAATCTAATTTTCATCTACAACAACGTTCAAACAGCTAGTTCCACGATAGTTGTATAATAATCACACCTTGCTGTCGCTGTTCTCGACCTCGTCTATGACAGGTAGCTGCACTTGTGCTTGCCTTCGACCACTCTCCAGCTTTCGGTTCACGGCTACCTTTATCAGCTTTTTAACTCGCTCATGGCTGAGCCTGTTGCGCTCCTTGTTGTGCAAGCACATTTGTATTGAGTTGATTCTCTCAACTCCCGCTGATGAAGCGACGACATTAAATATCCGATTGGCTACTTCTGCAAGGGGCTTATCAACAAAAAAACGCGGATCACCATGTTGGTAAAGGTAGCCTTGCCCGCTTCGTCAAGACGACGTCGATGGGAGACTCCTGGTCAGCTATTTCTTTCCACAAGGACGCGCGTCTGCTATAGCAAGAAATTCGATGAACGAACAAGAGTCTAGAACTGTCTTTCAATTTGTGAAGGTGATAGCAATAATCATCCTTGGCAGTTACACTGCAAAATGTTAAACTTTAACACAATCGATTGTATTTTTTGAAACACTAATGATGAACGCTAATAATGTAAAAATACAATAACCATGGACGAGCAAAGAAAGTCAGTTGATATGAGAACGTACTTTTCCGCAGAATGTTACAATTGATCAGTATTTCTACAGAGATGATTAAAATAATCACCCTTGGTCTTCTGACGGTTAAGAAGAGCCAAATAGCTGAAACCTTAAATTGCAGATTCTATAGTGGTAGGAAATAGCAGTATAGGAGCATTGAAAGTTATTTTATCTGAATGATCTTACAATTCTGGAGAAATGATAATGATCATGCATCCTCACAAATTACACTGACACCTAGCCATTGGAAGTCGCCATCGATTGGCTGGTGCTATCATGACGACAGAAGTCCGCATCGCAGCATTGCTTTCAATGTGCATGTTCGTTCTAGTCCAAGAGCATCAACCTGTAGAGCTCATGAGAAAATACTGACTAAAATTTGCTGTTAGCTCTAAACAGCAAGCAACAGTAGATTTTTTGAAAAAATAACAAGCTGCGTTATTTTGTAATTTGGAGCTATTTCATATCAATTTATGGGAAATTCCTTTTATCTGATCGCTACTTTTTGACAAGTTAATGTTTAACATATTAAATATAATAAATCTAAAGTGCCTCCTGATTCAGGTTTTGCATCTACAGATTATGTGATACATAAATTTTATATTTCACACTGCAATAATCTATATGATTATTGTTTCGGTAATAAAATTTGTACGTTCCAAAGAGTGTACAAACTTCAATGAGTGCAATAAACAGTCCAATTCCACTCCTTCATTGAAATACATTGGCATATGGAAAGCTTTTCATCCTCTAAAACGGCAAATTCTACATGGAAATCTCACGAAATACCGCTGATTTCTACAACTCCATAACAAATAAAGTATATACCAGATTATTACCTAGTTGTAGAATCGTATTTCAGAATCCTTTCTATATCTAGTAGAATTTGTTCCCAGGGAGAATCTTGGTAGAGAGGGTTTCTATCGCGGATATCTATGGTCCTAAAAATCTGGCATACTTTGTAGCGGATAAAGGATAGCTATACGATTCTCTGACATAGCTCGTGAAATTATTTGATATATCCCTCGGCCTAAAGCCCTCGGGATTCATCACAGCTATTTTCTTGAGAGAGGAAATCTCAACTTTTCCCCCGCAGCTACGTTGTACAGCCCGAGCGTAGCGAGGGATGGACAGATAGCTAAGGGAGGAAACGTTCAACAACTTTCCTCTTCCAGAGAATAAGCATCGCCGTTCAGAGGGGGAATGCCATATCCATCCTTGGCACATTGCCGAAGACTGCAGGGCTGGATGAAGTTTTCAACTTGTGATTTTTTATCTCTCTTTTGTATCTCGCTGTAATTTTATACCTTCTTGACTTCAATAAAGTTATACATTTCTTTTCGAAAGAATGTAGCTTTTCATTTTTTGACTTATGGATGTCTATTGCTCATTATAAAATTGATGGTCATACCGCGAAATCTATGAATGAGATAATCCTGTAACTATATCCCGTGTGTCTCAAAAGTCCCCGGAAATGGAAATCCACAACAATTCTTTCTCATGTTTGTCAATTGCATGATTTTATCGATTGCTTTGGTATTAGTTGATTGATGACACATGAATTCTTACCGCGCTCTATGATTATCAATCATTAGCTATACCATTAGTTGAATTTAAATCATAGCTACCTTCCTCTGCGCTACACCACAAACTGCTTCACACGTCAAGTTCATTCTTACTGCATCAACCCAGATGGATTATTCAATCACAGAAAAAGTTACCGCGTGGATAGTATCAGGAATGACACTCCACGACAGCATGAATAAATTTGAGGCTTTATTTCAAAGACAAGCACCTCCAAAGTCAACACTGTATGACTGGAAAAAGAAATTACTCGAAACTGGCAATCTTTCAAGTGACCGACCTCGTAGCGGCAGACCTCGGTCAGCAACTAATGATGAGAACAAGGAGAATGTGGTGACTGCAGTTAGAGACGATCCAACTACGTCTATTCGGCGCTTGTCCTCTGACTTGGAATTTCTCGACCTTCCGTTCAACGAATTTTAAAGGAAGAAAAATTTCACCCTTATAAACCTTATTACTCGCAATTTTTGTGCGATGGAGACAGTGATCGAAGATTGGAGTTCTGTGAGAAGATGATCGTGAAGATGGTGAAGATGGAGAACGATCCGGCGTTTTTGCGAAAGCTGACGTTTTCTGACGAGGCTACCTTCAGCCTTAATGGCTCGGTGAATAAACACAATGTGCATTACTGGTGTGAAGATAATCCAAAGGTGAGGGTCTTGAATCATGTAAGAACGGAAACACTTTGCGTCTGGGTTTCCATCAGCTTCTACGGAGTCGTGGCCTGTGACATTGATCAACGTACGATGACAGGGGCCAGATACAATGACATTCTAAAGCAGAAAATTGTGCCATATTTTAGAAGGCATCCGCAGTCGTTCCAACAAAACGGTGCGAGTGTCCATTGTGCCTTACAGGTGAGAGAGACTTTGAATTCAGAACTGTCTGGTCGTTGGATTGGAAGGCGGGGACCGATAGTGGCCTGCTCGCTCTCCCGATTTGACGCCATGCGATTACTGGTTATGGAGTTACTTGCGGTCAAAAGTTTATACACCTGGTGAGATATTTCCAATGATTGGTTCTTTGACAAATAAGATTGAAAATGAGCTTTACGCCATTCCACTTGATGGTCAAAAGAGTTTTTCGTGATTTTATAAAACGTTGTGAAATTTGTCTTCAGCATCAAGGTGAACTGTTTGAAGAATAGTGTTTGTGCAAAAACAAATAAAATAAAAGCTTTTGGATAAAATAGGCCAATTTTCAGTATTTTTCGTAATTTGTTGTGGATTTCCATTTCCGGGGACTTTTGAGACACACGGTCGATGTCTTTGTAGTCCCTGGCTAATAATGACCTGTTTATAGACTTCTATGATTTGTCCTGTATAGGAATTTTCAATGGAAAAGTTAGTTGCGGGAGGAAAAGTTAACTTTAATCATCCCGTGGGACTAGAAAGTTGATTTTTTCCTCCCGGCAGTTTGCATGGGAAAGATGTCTTTTCACTCCCACACAAAATGAAAAATAATTTTCCTTTCTATATCCCATCCATAGAATCGCATAGCCATTCTCTATCCATTATACAGAGTTAGATTTTTGACCAGGGACATCTATCATATAAAATATCCAAATTAATTAATCATAATTTTTTTCATAATTTATTAATAGTAGATGTCCCTGTTTTTGACTACTATCAAATTTGGATGGTCATAGATTCTGCGGATTCTGTGAAATATAAAGTTACTCACGCAACTCCAGCAAAGATATCCATCCTAATTGCATTATTCTCAATCAACAAACTATGCCCTCTAGTGCATAGGCATGTTGATCTCGAAAAATGCAATAAAAAATGGATGCTTTGCAGTTGTTGCGTAAATATCTACTACAGATGCAATCGATTTCTGCAAGAGGGAAAGATCATGAAGTTGATGCGCTTAGCGCAACATGTAGACCATGCTAGCAGAGCGTGAGTTAAACATTCAACAAGAGTTTTGTGCACCCATTAAAAGGTGTGACGCAGCTCTTGTTGATACCGAAACTCAATTGAAAGACTTTGGCTCTATCCAAACAATTGATTAATTGATTATCTTCTTTCAGTGGAAGAAACCCTGTGGAAGGGAAAATTCAACACCGAATCGAAGCCCTTCACGGCTCCTGCTGGAAGATTTATTGTTGTTCATATATACGCTCTTCCTGTCATCATTGACAAAACTTACATTATCGGGGGTAAGTCATTTAAGAACAACTTTTGATCAAAAACCATCTCAAAAACAATGTCGAAATTACCTTCGATTTATAGCCCATTAATTATGATTGATTATTGATGAATGTTGGTTGATTATTGTCAGAATAAGAGCAATGCATATTTTCGTCTCGAATGAAAATAAAAAAACAGGCCGCAGTTTGAACTTTAGTTATCGACATGATATGTTTCGCCAACTCTTCTCAAGTGTAACGCTGGAATGAATTTGCCACGGATTTGCCATGAATTTACCACAGATTTCACCATGAATTTGCCAAATTATTGCCCTGGTATTCTGGCAGACCAGGAAGGCGTCTTGAGGATCGCATGCGAGATCATGTTCCGAAGTGGCTATCAAATGTGTTGAAATGTCCTCCTCGTTCAACTAGAACTCCGTCAGGTGCAGTAACTCGTCACTTGCAAATCTGTAATTGTCTGCCGATGCTGTAAGAACTTGCTTTAAAGTTATATGCCGCTATAATCATGATTTCATTTTACGCGCTATGGAGGCTCTTTGTATAAAGTATTCAACTCCAGGCCTGTGTGTTCATAAGGAGCATGTCATCGCTCTCGTTTTACCCTGGTGATATTTCTCTTCTTTGTGAATTTCTTTTTATCTCAAACTACTTATTTCAATTGCACAGTACCAACATAGCATTGCTTTTCTTCGTCTTACGTTATCTGTCAATTTACTTTGCAAACTTGTTAACAACGTCACACTTGCTAACAGCGTTATAAATAGTTGTGATTTCAACGTCCACCGTGGTTGCATTTGAGAAGAGCCAGCGAAGCATGTCGTGCCGATAAATAAAGTTGAAAATGAAAGCGTCCTTTATTTTTTATCTTTGAAATATCAAAGGGATGAGACTTCTTCAAATATTTCAAATGAAAATCTTGCTTTACAATGCAATGAACAAGACATCAAGATAATGAAGGTGTAAGTCATAAACTTATACTGTAATTTTCGCTGCAATACACGGCGCATAACACAGAAAAGCACTTACGACGACTCTTTGTGAGTGAAAAAGATGCACACTGTAAATCGCGGCATGCGAAAATTTCAAACAAGTTAATACCAAACTCACGTACAATTTGAAGCTAAAAATTAATGCGAGATTCTCGCATATTTTCAGAGATTTGGCATGCTTCGCATAAGAATATTGTGTGCTTGTTATGCATCGATAGGAACAGCAACTTTAGTATTGAATGGTTTACAGTGTCGTGAATGTCGGCCGTTTTGATTCTGAGGAACGACATAAAAAAGAGAGTGTAGTGAATCTTTTGCTCTCTTCAACAAATTTAGACATGCTTTGCTACGACGACTTCCAAGTCTCAAAATAGGAACATTTGCATGATTTTGAACATATTATTTTCTCTGCCCGCTTTTGAATCCTGTTTACAATATCAACACATTTATGAATATTTTATAATGACTTATATACTCAATATATCTTAATTCGTTACTGCAAGGCAATGGTCCAATATAATTTGTGGCAATGTGCTGCATTGGTGCATCTAACAAGTACGATTTCAAATGACGGTTCACGAAGCGGGGTTTTACAAGCGAGCAAACTCTACAACGAGCAATGAAATCAGTAACGTCTTTCCGCAAACTAGACCAAAAGAAAGTCTTTCGTATTTTTTCCGACATGCTTGTGTTACCCTGCTGTCCGTAATGGCTGAAGTGAGGATTTTATTCCTCAATGACATATGGACGAAAATGTGATCAGGTGAATAATAAAACATACCTATTAATTGATATACGCAGGCTCCAAAGTTTATTCGAGATGGTAGGCGGACAGTCACTCTGTTGTTCAATGATGAATTTAAAATTTTTTCGTAATTCTAAATCATTTTTCTGATGTCGCAGTATTTCTTCATTGCATGCATTTGACTCCATATCTTCGTCAACATCTGCCAAAGTATACACGCGATAAAGAATCGGCTACGACTGTCACCTCCTTTGGTGTATTTAACCTCAAAGTCAAAATCTCCTAAGCTTATCCTTCAACGACTAACCCGCAAATTTCCTGCCAAGAAAGAGTGGCAGTTTTTTTATTAACCAGATGATTGCGAAATACTCCTGATCTATCGTGCTCCATTTGATTTCTACATCTGTCAGGTTCTTCGACTATTTAAAATCTCATTCATCGCAATGATAGAGAGTCAGGCACACTTGATGGTGAGAACGACGACGATTCATATTGAAGGTTGGTCCAGCATCAGCATCAGGAAAAAATTCATCAATGGCTTTGCATACTCCTCGAGTTACTTCATGAGCTTTCTCAATCAGATCGAATCCCACGCGCAGTCGAGTGGTGTCAATTTTGCTGAAGTCTCCACAAACGATGATGATTTGCAACTCACGATCACTTTTTAAACAATGGTCGAAAAAATCTTCATGAAAACTTAATGTATAGTCCATTTCATATGATGGGAAATGCCTACAATAACCCTGAAGCTTAGGCACGAAAAGGCTGATTTAAAGATGAAACATGAGGCCCAAAATAATTTTGGATATCATCCGCAGTCTATGTACAATTCTACCGCGCTATATGATGACGTTTTCACTTATTGTCTTCTCCGCTGCAACATGCTCTCTCTTCTCTTGTCATGCGATCCTTTTGTAGTTCCTTCGGAGTAAGATCAGACTGAAACTCTTTAGTTAGAAAGTTTAGAATCGATAGGCATTGTACAGACCTAATAACCTTTTGCTTGTCCTCAAACGATTCAAAAACAACTTTAATTGGTCATCCTTTTTCACCTTTCTTGACCAACCGATGGGTTCTTTTCATGAAAAAATTTAGTGCTTCAGTTCAAGTAGCAGTTATTATATCATTTATAATACTTTTCGTCTTGAAACGCACCCTCATTGCCACCAGCTTCATCAAGGACTACTAGACATATAGTAGATTATAAGTAGTATTATATTACATTATGTGTCATATTAATAGCATATATTGTATATAACACATTAATATATCTAGACGTCATTGGCTTCATGATGTTGAACCCCTAAGAAATATTAGGCTTTCTACTTTGATTGTCTGTTTTGAAATCTATCAAAATTGTTGTCGTACATTTTTCATTCTGTAGCTCTGAAACCATCGAGTGGAGATTTCGATTTTCAGACGTTGGCATAGCTTCCGATTCCCTTATCATCTTTGACGGCTGAGCAAAGAACTCTTGACTCTTGCTTAACCTTGGCATTGGCATCTGCAAGCATCGTATGTGTTTCCATCTCTTTAACTTCAGCAAAATGAGCGGCCTCAGTAATGATATCCGTCAATTGATTTTTTGGCAGCTTCAAAATTTGTGATTGAGACATTTTTCTTTGCAATCGAGGCAAAAACTCTTATTATCAGTCATACTGCGACAAAATATTTTTTCTTTAGATTTGACCGTAAAACCTAGAATATCACGAACACGTATGGAAGGCATACAACAGCAGAGGTAGTTGCTTCCATTTAATCAGAGAAATCAACAGAAACTGCGATGACATGACCCAAGTCCACCAAATTGATTACAAAATTTACAAGTGACCTATGCTGTCACGACGACACAGTGCATTGCAGCGGGCGGCCAAGCTAAAATAAGAAAGCTGATGGGAAGAAACCAGGAATGAATGTACATTAGAACCATAGTGCAACCGACTGAGTAAGGCAATCGAACCAGATTCAGACATGAGAGCGAATTGAGTTTTGATTGGAAATCATTTATCACGCTATACTTTACTTTGATGAGGAATTGTTCTGTCATACTAAAAACTAAATGGTATGTTTAGGTTTCTGTTTCCACAATTTCTTCTGCTACAAAAGTAGTGGCTTGAATGGCATAGCAAGCGTAAGGCCTCATCCACACTGCGAGCTTTTCCAAGCGTTTCCGAGCAAATCGTTTTGCAACAATAAGGTCATTACTGTCACACTGCGAGCAAGCAATTAAAGCGGGGAGACTGATGCCTTGTGGGAGTATGTTTGGTCGGGGAGTTCGCGCTTGCTTTGTTTTCACTGTAGCTGATGCCTAAGAATAGATTTACAGATTCGTCTGCAAATTAAATTGCTGACTGTATTTGATCACTGTGAATAAACTCCCGCAAAATAATCTCTAGGCCTGGTGCACACTTGATGCAGTTCGTCGTCTCTCGTTCGCAGTTTAAACTGTAAAGACAACTCCATTTTATATTTACTAAATAGTTCTTTCATTGATGTACGTAATATTAATTCACAGTGGCGTCTTCTCCGTACATGCGAGGCTTTCGGCGCATCCTCAAAAAATAATTTTCCAACAATTATAAAAATGAAAAGTGTCATCATTCATTTAAATTCGATAGCTTCTCGTGACAGCTGTGCGCAGTTTTCCGTCTCAAAGTCAGACGCTCAACCTCATTGAACAGTTTTGCAGCACGTGCTCGAATCACAGCTGTTTTCTTCGAACAATTAGACACACAAGCTAGTCGTGTGTTCAGACGGAGCATTGATGTTCAGGCAGAGCGAAAGAGAGTTTTGTGCGTGTGAGGCAGTAAGCGCACGCGCCTGTGGCAATATTGGCTTTTCCGATAGAAGATGCTTTGCCTTCTCCAATTTTTGCAATGAAATTCCAAGCGATTCTTGATCGAGGCGCGGTAGCTAAATATAAAAAGGGAAGCGCAACCCAATTGTTCGTGGCTTCGTTTAATGTGTTAGAGGACAATACGTCAACAGTAGCAGATGGCTGACGTTCAGACAAGACTGCGATCAGATGATGAGCGTTCTCCAATGAAAGCAGAGTAATGCATCTGACTCGAACACCCAGATTCGGTAGAATTCCATAATTTGTTTATACGTGATTGATGTGATACTATATGTTTAGTACTGCAGATGAGATCATAACCACGGATTCCGTCTGAAGGGAATATACTGAAAAGATGACAGTCGTCAAGCAAGGTATGCCAACACCTGATATAAAATTGAAAGTACTCACAGAGAAAGAAATAAGAAATACACAATTGGCCAGCAGCCAGCGGCTGACCGGCCATGAGAAACGCAATATACTGTTGACCTTGCCTCCTTTTTTCTCGAGAAAATGTAGTCTGGACAGAGAGGGGATATAGTAATCAGTTTCTTGAGTAAGGCGGTTAAGAGACATGAGCAATCACTTATCATGTGTACATTCACTTGGCCTAAAAAAATTTTCGGGAACTTGTCATTAAAAATTCAACTTTTATGAAAATTAATGTTGTAACATAAAAAATGTATGGTATAGAAATAGTATTCCAATGCCGGGTGAAGGCCTTTGTCTGGGCGCACGCGACGCCACTGATTAATTCACTTATTTTATTTATGCATTCATGATTCTCACTTTTCTGAAGTTTCTGACTTACATCTGTTTGGATCCCTGTAATTGTTCTACTGGCCATTGATTTCCGTTTCAACTTCTGTTTTCACTCGTTCTCACTCAACTACTGCCGTTTTTCGTGCTGACCATAATGTTCGATACGATTGAACGCTGTGTGAACGGTATCTGAGTGCAAATTGATTATTCTTCAAGTATGTCACATAGTGAGCAAGCGAGATGGCATTAAAAATGATCATATCTTCTGCATTAATTCATGAAATATAATGCACTGTAGGAATACATCACTACACCAGTTATTTCAAAGTAATTTATGTAGGGAGGTTACATAAGATTACAATCAATTTCATGGTCATTTCTTGCCTGAATGAGATGAGAGTGCCAGAAAGTGACTGCTCTGTAAACAATGGTGAAAATAAAAAGATCAATAGTTTCACTGTTTAATTTTGACAATATTTCACCATCTGATTGGTTAAGTCAAATGTGTCTACATGTATATGTTTTTCATAGATGGAATGGAAGAGCGATTTATCCTTATACTAAATGGCACCACTGTAACCAACTCACATCTCGTCTACAATCATGAATATGGCATGATGGCGTACAGTAACCAACTGGAATTCCTTTTTTGGAAGCAGGTAATTCATTTTGTGCTGTTAATTTCTTAATAGCTCCATACAATTTTTAAAAAGGCAATGTTGCTCAGTGACATTTTTCGGTGCACACAAAGTCAATAAACTGCTTGATAGCAATTGATTAAATCGCTATTAAATCAATTTACATTGAACCAATGCCATGCTACCAAAACATGGCTTCGTATATGCAGTAAACCGTACGCAATGAAACAGTCTTAACAATGAAAATGAACAAGGCTGTGCGCTTCTCTTCAGAAGCCAATTACGCTCTTTGGAAAAGATTATATGTGGTTTGGTATTTCACAGATGCGGAACCTAGCCTCTATATGGACTGAAACTGGGATTTATACTATGCAAAACTATTTAATATGCTGAGTGAAGCATCATTATTAATCTATTGACCCGGTATGTTTCCCAATATTGAGCTTAAGGTGCTGAAAAGAAGGCGACATCGAGTCACCGATTTTGGATCGCCCACATGATTTAAGTCTGTAAAAGAGTCATTAGGGGAGAGTGGGGCATATCAAACCACCAGCCTAATCTCCGAAACTATAAATAGTGGAAGTTTTATGCTTTAAGAATGTGTTAATTGTATCAAATACGCATGATACCTCTGGTAATTTCAACTGTTTATGCTCTCCTTCATAGACTTCATAGGATTTCCGAAAATTTCAATGAGAGTAAATTTTCTGAGAATCGGAACTTTTGTTTAAATGTAACCAAAAACTTGAGTATTTTTACATTAGGCGGCATTTTTCTCAAGTATCGTTTATCAATTTCAGTAATCTAACAGTTAAAAACTATTTGAGTGTCGACTTGTTTGCATGCAAGCACATTCATGAAAGGTTAGCGATGTGGAGCACATTGAACATGGTTCAATGTCTTTCTACATCACTTTGAAACATTGAGATTGCGGTTCATAGTGAGTCACAAGCACTTCGGTCCCGTATTTTAAACAGCACAATAAAAACCTTGAAAATCACGTGCACGTTACCGAAATCAGCACGTTTTTGAGATCAGTCTCAATTTCTCCTTGATCATCATAGCACGTCGCCAAAAAAATTCTCTGCGCAACTCGTGCAAGAGCATCATAGCAATGGAACTCGTTAGATTTAAATGGTACTTAAGTGGTACAATAACTCATTAGTCCGACAATTCAATTCTCCGACACAGCGTGTACATTGCATTCAATAATCCGACACAATGTTTGATGGATATAATATACATACACGCGATAATAGTTTGAAGGCTCGAGAAGATCAGGCACTGCTTTCTAGGCTGATGTAGGGCTATATACAGACCGTTTCATTAATCATTGCACAACGGAAAACTTAGCATTTTTCTTACGTTATTCTTATCAAATGTAATTGAAAAGTCGACTAACAGATGCAACTTGCAACGTACGGTAATACTGTTGGTCTCCGCAGCTGATTACTCAATATAAGATCCGACCGCCCGCATCATTAATGAATGTTATTTACAATGCGAAGAATTTTCATGGGATGTTCATGAATCGCATAAGTTGTCGCCTATTTATTGATGACTAATCGGTCCTCCTGTCAATCATAGCATTTGTCGGGTATTCGATGAAGCCGCAGATCGAGACACACAGTAGAATCTTCTTGCAAAGCCGTCTGTACAGACTTCTTGCTGTGTGACGTGTGTGTGCTTTATGTACATTTGAATATTTCGATGAACTCAAAGCACCAAAAGAAGGATTGGCACAGTGGTCAATGATGATTCTTTAGTTTGTAAGAGAACAGATGGGCCGATTTATATAAAACTTGCATATTCTTGGAGCTGATAACATCAGCCCTCATTCGAGCTCATGCGTGAAAATTCTAGCTAACGTAGAAGAAAAGTTAAGAAGTTGCTTTGTTGAAGCGGTTAGGCTTCATTGCCTTAATCTCACTCACGTGGAAGAAAGCGAATTGACTCAAGTTATAAGCAACTTGTGTGAAAATGCGCTAAATTCTGTTACAATTCAAAAAAAAATAATGCGCTTATTAAAAAAGCATAATCAACCTTATTAAAAGCCTGATTCAATGGCAACAATCTAAAAGTTGAATTTTGTGTAGTTCCTTCTGTTGGTAACAGAAAATAAAATGACAAATTTGAATGATTTATAAATCTGCAGACCACAACTAAGCGGACTTGATAAAACAATACAATACATAATATCAGAATATCAGAATATCAGAATCGTATATTTCCAATGCATGAAAACACGTTGACCAGGTTATAACAAAAGTATGACAGGTTATGCGATGATAAGTATAGAGTACATAAAATGACATATTTGCAAGAATGACAATGAAATCAGAAGTGAGATATTTACAAATTATGATTTGAAGTGAGAATGATAGAATGATAGACGTTGAATAACTATGTCTGGAAGGAGAGGACAATTCATTTAATACTGAATATACGTTGCTAGGTATTTTCGATTTTTGCATCAATTGGAATGACATGCGTAACTAGGTTTGCAATCATTCAAGACAAAATGCACAATGTTGATGAGCGGCATTAATAAATGTTTACTTATTAATGATCTTTGACACCCTTCTCGTCTAATTAGTAAGTCCTAATATGTGAGAGGTCCGGAACAAAAACACATGAAAAAGCAAAACGTAATAATTATCAATACGTATCTGTAAATGATCCTTCAAATTGTCTTACCTGCAATAGGATCGGTTAATGAGAATGCTGCACAAGTTTGATATGCGTTCCGGACCTCTCGATTCTTTTGCTCGTGTTTCTAATTCGCAGTGAATGTGATGTAGCATTTTATGAATCTTTAATGCGTCTGAACATAGATCACGATGCCATTGGTCATTCTACAATCTGTCAGTTCTTATGTTAGTCGCGTTCTTAATGTATTTGCTCAGTTGCATGACTTTCCCCATTTCTAAAGTTTGTAACATAGCATAGAAATCTTGTTTCGAGATGCGTGAAAAGAAGGGTATGAAATGCAGCCTGATATTGTTGTATACTGAACATTCACAAATGAAATGAAATACAGTTTCTATTGTTCTATCATCGCATAAATTACATAGTCTTTCTTCATAACTTAATCGATTTCTATAGCTACCAGTTCTTACTGCCAAATCATGGTTTCCGAATCTTAATTTCAATAATGGTATTATTATTTTTAGCCTTATTGAGGTTCAAATAGGTTTTTGGGCTGCAATCGAATTGGCATAGTTCCAGATAGTCAATCCCAGTTCTACTTTTCTTCGTATCATTTATCCATACGACTCTGAAATGTTCAATTAATCTTGTTTTGACTATGTTTTTACATTTTTGTTTGCTTATTTCCAAATTGTTTTGATTCAGCCATAAATATGACAAATTAAGTTGTTTTAGAAGTTTTTCCATTATCCAGCACCAGGTGAATGAATATTTTCTATTGTCTAGGTTATATAAAATATGATCATAACAACCTTTCATTATGGTAGTATTTTCGCTGAAGACAATTCTAATCCATAGATTGATTGCAGCTTTATCGAAGTAATATTCAAAAGGAAATAGTCCGAACTCACCTATTAAACAATAATTTGCAGTCGTAGTCAGCAGATGATAGAAACGTTTGTAGAATTGAAACTGTATTTTATTTAGCTCAGATAATTTATTATAATAGCAAAATTCTCCACCATATTGCATTTTGAATAATGTTAACATTTCAAAGGTATTTTTCACAATAATTCCATTAGAGCATCCGATTTCTTTAAGTTTTTTAGTAGTTAGGTATGCCGATTTGTTGCCGTTCTTAGTTAGAGAAAGTAAATGTTTCTTTGTGTTGTTGGCTATCCAGAATCCTAAATATTTATATTCACGAACTATTTCAATTCGCTTTACTTCATTTATCAGATTAAGTTCTACATGATTATTCTCGTGTTTGGTATTTTGAACGATGATTTTTGTTTTCTCGAAATTTATTTTCAAGCCACTTTGTTTACAAAAATCATGGACCTTTTGTATCTGATTAACTAAACTATTTCTATCATTGCTCATCAGAAGAATGTCATCGGCATAAATCCATTTCCATTTTTCAAAGTAAAAACATCAGATTCATTACCGTCATGTAGAATTTTATAATTTTCTCACTTATCAGTCTTCTCAGCAGGCGAAGAAAGTTGCCATTGGGAAGCATATTACTTAATTTGTAAAAAAGAAGTTTCTTTGGAATAGTATCAAAGGCCTTTGATAAATCAATAAAACACATGTATAGTGGATGCTTATTATTTTTGTAGATTTGCATTAATTCTTTTAGTATGTATATATTATCCATTGTAGAACTTCCTTTCATAAAACCAGTTTGGCATTGATGAATGATGCAATTTCTTTTTAACCATTTGCTCAGTCTGTTGTTGAGTATTTTGGTTAGCAATTTTTCAATGTTTGAGCTTAAATTTATAGGGCGATAGCTATTTACCATTTTTTTGTCACCTTTTTTGTATACTGGTACTATCCAACTTTCAGAAAATGGTATTGGTTCCTGATTATCAAGCAGAAGTTTATTATACAAAATTTGCAATATGGGTAATGCATTTTCATTAATCTTAAATATATCAGACACAAATTGATCAGGGCCACTTGATTTTGAGTTTTTAGTATTTTTCAAATTCGATTGTAATTCACGCAGTGTTATTTCAGCGTCAAGAATATCAGCAAAATCTGTAGACATGTTCAAATCTCTACTTTTCTCCGAAATGATACAATCTTGAACATTTTCACATAACTCAGAATTCATCATTTCAGTTTTAAAATCCATCACTTTCAATTTTGAAGTAATAGTGGTCCTTTTCTTTCCATTTAGTATTCTCCAATATTCTTTATGATCATTATTATTTTTCGCAATTATCAATCTATCAAAATTCTTGGATTTAATTTTTCGCTTTTCCTTCCTTATTTGCTTTTGCAGTAGTTTTCTTGATGACATCAATTTTTTCAAATTGTTATCTGATCTATTTTCTTTGAATGATGCGACCTCTTTTCTTTAGATTCTTCTTAATTTTGAAGTATTTTCTGAATATTTTGATTTCTTACGTGCGTGAAAATGAATTGAGTTGTTCTTTATTTGAAGAAGTTCAGTATATATGTCATTTGCATTCACATTTCAAGTAGTCAATTTTCTTGACAACGCAGAGCATTCTAGGCTAAACTTATCGCTATCAAATGTTGAGGCATTTTCTTCTGTCCATTTATATGGCATGATTTTCTTATTTTGAGGCCTGTCATTTTCTAAAATGATTCTTTTATTTGATGTGATGTTCAATTTTATTTTAAGATGTGAATGGTCAGTATACAAAACTGGATTACCAATATCAAATTCGTTTAATGTTTTCAACACTGATTCTGATACGATAAAGTAATCTATCATAGATTTTTTGACTTCATTATTTAGAATGCAATGGTATGTGCATTTTACCTACTGAATTTTCATTTTCGAATCTCCCATTAGCTCTTACTAATTTGGTTTCATTGCAGAATGTTATTATTTCTTGTCCATAACTATTTACAGTTGAATCTTCGGAATGCCTCATTGGAAGACCAAGATTTTTATTATCATTTTCTACTCCAATTCTTCCATTTAGATCTCCAATCATTATAATATTTTCCATATTATGTTGGATCATGTAGTCTTTTATAATTTGATAGAATTCTTTATCTTTGTATTTAGATTCTCTGTTACTTCTATAACATATGATAGCATAGATGCATGATGTATGTACTGTTATTTTAGCGATAAGAATTCTCCCATTTTCATTGACGATATTTTCTATCTGTATATTCTGGATATCATCTTTTACATAGAGTGATATACCTCTGATATTCCTTCCTAAATTGGTAGATTTCTTTCCAATGGAGTGATAACCTGTGTAATTTCTAATCATAGGAAACTGGTCTTCATTCTTTAAATGCGTTTCAGCAAAACACAGGATGTCAGCATCATTCATATCTTTGATCATGTCAGTATTATTAATTTTACTCTGATTCAAGCCATTTATATTTATGTAGTAGATTTTCAGCTGTTTGATTTCATCAGAATCATTTTCGTCATCCTCTCCTTCCTCTAGACTGTTAAAGATAAGGTTGTGCTGTGGGTGAGTGATATCTATTACTTTGTTGATTGAGGATTCGTGTTGGTGTGTATTGGATCGGACCGCATCCATTGTCGGTTCTTACCACACGGTATCTATTTTCTTCTACATCTCTTCGTTCTTTTTCAAGTTCATGGTATCTTCTGTTTTCTCTGAGTCTTTGACTTTCGTGTCTGTTTTGATCTCGGTAAGTGTTTCTATTTTCAAATCTGGTGGGGTTTTCGTATCTGTTTTCATAATAGTTTCTTCTTCGCTGGTATTCGTGTCTTGCCCTGGTGTTGTTGTTGTATCTGTTTCTATTGAAATTATTGTGATGTTGTTGGTTCCAACGTGCATGGTAACAGTTCCGTATATGATGACCACGTCTCCCACAGTAAAAACAAGTAATTATTCTTCTGTTACTTCTCATTGGTTGTTGCGGTTGTTGCCAATGTTGCTGCTCTTGTTGATGACGCTCTGGATAACGTTGTTCCTGCAAGTGCCGATCTCGTTGGCATTTCTGTTGTTGCTCCTGATATAGACTTTGCTGTTCTTGTAGCTGCTTCTGTTGCCGTTCTATTTGATTCACTTTTTCTGATATTTTACGCAAAGTAGTCATCATCTCTTTAGTTTCATCTTCAGGATCGGTTTCTTCCTCGTCTTTGCTATCTGAGTCCTTGTTGTTGTTGATCATTCTTTCTTCGTTTAGTTCCCTTTCTAGTCTTCGTATATTTTCATATGCCTTCATTAGCTCATATTCGCTTCTTGATAGTTTTTCTTCCAAATTTTGTATTTTCTTTTTGTTTTCTTCTATTTCGGTTTCGAAAGTCTGTGTGATTTTCATAAGGTCTTCACTTTTTTGTTTGTATTTATTTCTTTCTTCTGTGATTTTGATGCTCTGTGTGGTTGCATTTGAATGTATTTTGTTATGTGTTTGTCTTGTTATGTCTTGTAAATCTGTCGGATATAAGGATTCTATACAAAGCTTGCATTGAAATTTCCTTTTACAATGTTTGAGATATTTTAATAGTTCAAAGTCTGGTAGCTCGACACAGAATATATGATACAATTCATTGCACTTATCACACTTTAAGTTCACCTGTATGTCTTCAACGTTTTCATCGCACTTCTTGCATCTTTTCACTGTTGTTCTCTTTGGAGTAGCAGGTTGTTCTGTGATCGTTTCGTCTGGTATCATTCTTCGTTCAGTCATCTCTGCAATAGGATCGGTTAATGAGAATGCTGCACAAGTTTGATATGCGTTCCGGACCTCTCGATTCTTGCTCGTGTTTTACACATTTGTTTTGCACATAAACAACTAAACAAAAATATATGCCACAATACTCTATGGAACTTGAGGTTTCATATGGCATAAAATTTGTTAAAATTGAACTACATCTTCCATGCGAAAATTACGCTTGAAAATGGGTTGACTTTTTTGTGCAATTATTTATTTAACGGCCATGCATACAAGAGCGTTCTCTGCACTATGTGTGTAGAAGACTTTTCGAGTCTGAGTGATTTGCTTCACTAATCACCAATAGGGACGTCAGTGAAAACAACGTCAGCATATATTGGTAGTACACCAGTATCAACGCTATAGGCTCTCCATGAAGTGCAAAACAATAATTTATCCAGGCATCACAGATCGAACAGGCGGCCAATCACGGTAACATTCATGCGTCTATCGAAGCCGGGTAAACGTCAACGCATCGAAATTACATCAGAAATGAAGAAGAAAATATGCGAAGAAAAAAGAAACAGCTGCCATTGACACAGAATGATCTCGTGCACTGGGCGGAAAGCACATTTCCCGTGACTATATCGGTAGATCGACAATGTCTGACATCATCAAGTCCTCCGATAAATGGCTCAACATCGAGATGGATAAGAATACACGCAACAAGAGGCCAAGACATGCCGAGCTAGAGGAAGCTCTACTTCTATGGTTCAATGATGTCAGGACTCGTGGTATCTTGGTGAACGATGAGATGCTGAGAGAGAAGGCTCAGTAGTTTGGAAATTAATAGGCCCACTTTACTTCAAAAATCTTTCAAACGTGCAAAAATTCTATGTTCTCACATGTTTTGCTCGGGTAAAATGAATTTCGCATACTGTACTCGCATATATTTTGCTAATGAAAATGCATGTAGAATAGCACAACGAATATTTTAATTATGATAAACGTGTATGCGCGGGATAATCTGAAATTATGGTGTGATTGTGATAGAACTATATACATATAGCATGTACTTGCATTACTTTATAATACTATATATGCTGCCATAGAGAAGGTATATTAGGTAGAGTGGCAACTCCGCATTTATTAAATCCCCAATGTGTAAGCACTTTCGATTTTATTAAATGAACTCAAGGGAGATGCAGGTGGTATTGTCACCAAATGTGAGATATGCAAATTTTTGCAGTTTTGCAGAAATTATAACGGAATTGAATGATCATGATTGTAATGCAGAAGGAATGATGGTATTTCACAGATTCTCATGACTGCCTTGGAGATTTAATGCTTGTTAAATTAGCAATTCGATGGGTTCCTATTACTTTCATGCTGAACCTCAAGAGTATTTTCTTAAGCGTGATCATATCACAGGTGACCTGCCACTAGCACAGCAAAATCATATAATCAAAGACAATGATTTCAAATAATTTTAAAATATGTAGATGGGTCCACATCACCATTCAGATTCAAGAAATTTAACATGAATTTAGTGAATCATAAAATCATGCCGATGGAAATTGAACTATAAACTTGAAATTTCAGCCAAGAAAGCACGAATGAAATCGTGACTTTTTCATGAAGACTTTCATTGTAATCAATTCATGCAATTCCCTTGATAATCAGCTTGATTTCCGCTTACTTAGGATGCCTATTAGCAAATATTCATTCATTTTGATATCCACCTTGTTTCATACTACTTATATAGAAGAGTCATCTATAGGTAGGGTGTCGATTCAAAAAGTATCTATATACAGTGAAAATTTTTATATGAAAATATTCAGTTTTTAGCGGAGATTACGTTCCCGTGGTTCAAAAAATTATTTGAGCACTTTTGAAAAAAGTCAAAATTATGCCAATTTAAATACTACCGAGATGACTCCATGTTGTAAGTAGTATAAAGCAAGTTGGATATCAGCAGGAATGAATATTTGCTAATAATCATCCGAACTAAGCGGAAATCAAACTGATTATCAAGGGAATTTCATGCTCCGCATTATAATGGAAGTGTTCATGAAAAAGTCGCGATATTATCCGTGCTTTCTTGGCTGAAATGTCAAGTTCATAATTCAATTTTCACCGGCATGATTTTATGATTCACTAAATTCATATTTCATTTCCGGAATCTGAATAGTGATGTGGACCCATTTACATCTTTCAAAGTTAATTGAAATGATTGTCTTTGATTCTGTTATTTAAACCAGTGGCAAGGTTTTTATGACATGATCGCGCTTGCGAAGATTCTCTTGAGGTTCAGCAGGAAAGCAATAGCGCAGGTCATCGAGTTGCCAATTTAACAAACATTACCTCTCCAAGGCTGTCATGACACGGACGATCTGTAAACTAATATCATTTCCTTCTGCTATATGCTATCATGATCAGTCAATTCCGTTGCAATTTCTTCAAAGCTGCATAAATGCGCATATCTCATATTTGGAAACAATTCCGACTGTATCTTCTATGAGTTCATTTAATAAAATCGAAAGTGTATACACATTGGGGATTTAATAAATGCGGAGCTACCACTCTACCTAATATACCTACTCTATGGAGTCATCTCGGTAGTACAAAAATTGGCAAATTTTGACTTTTTTCAAAAGTGCTCAAATAATTTTTTGGACAACGGGAACGTAATCTCCACAAAAAACTGAATCTTTTCATATAAAAATTTTCACTGTGTACAGATACTTTTTTGAGTCGACACTCTACCTATGTATCCCTGCTCTATGTATGCTGCATTAGCAAAAATTCGCAGATCCGACACCTTCGATAATCCGACATTATTTTTGAGCGCGGGGTGTGTCGGACTTTCGAGGGCTGATTATACACAACTCGTGACATGCTATAAAGAAGCAACTATGCGCTAGTTGCGTAAATAACTATTCTACGTTATTCTAAGAACATACGTCATTTCCATTCGAGGGTTCAAGGGTAGCACTGAAAGATACAAAACAACAAAGTTGACTAAGTTCGATTTCAATCTATTCCAGTAACTTTTATACTTCCCTTTTCCCAACATTCTATGCGGCTTATGTTCCCGACGTTGACTGATTTCCAGTAACTTCAATTCTTTATTACTTCAACACTAGATTACACGTTTGTCAGATTGTCATTCAATTCGCATTTTTCACTCTAATAAATTGTTGAAAAACCTGTGAATTATATAATGTTGCAAAACATCTACGAGTATAAGCAGCATACTTGAGCCGATAAGACTATCGCCAGATCCACCCACCATGGGGAACCGGAAAACATGTCTATTTTTCTGTAATAAGCATGCACTCGGAAGTTTCTTGGAATATTCAAGATAATTTCATGCATCAAAAGTCGTCTGTATTTTGCCTGGTAATGATGCTGCATTCGTCTACGAGTATCATCATAAAAGCAATCACTTTGTGGTATTGTTCGTGGAATCTGTCAAATAGATAGATAAGTATAGCGGACGTGTAATGCTGATCTGATCTATTTGTATAAAAATACATCAAGTTATCACTGTAAATTTTTTATGCGATGGACCTACATGTGTACTGACAATTACGTGCATGTATGATGATGTTGTCATGAAAAACTAGCTCCGTTCGACTCTTTGCTACACCCCCATCATCATTCTTACAAGTTAGCAGTATTTCATTAGAATTATTGAGTCCAGTTAACTACATTCATTTGCAAATTGCAATGCAATATACCGGTGTTTTTGATTAACCTGATCCACAGCAGGCGCACGACCTCGAATTTAATAATTATCTGATGTATTCAAAATGTGACTCAATTTTTGCATTTACGTAGAATCCTATGTTTTGTTAGTCGTGTCTGTACTTTGAAATCCCCAAATGTTGGCTGGCTGCTTTTCAGATCTGTTTTAAAACAGTAACGGTTCAAATATTTAATGGTCCGAGTCATAAAATATTTAATAGTTACATTGTATACTCAAATACATCGACTTGGAGTGGTTGGACTCAGTGGACAATGGCAACTGACATGAAAAACAGGAAAAGATACCGAACTTGCTGCGCAGAACTGCTGTCGAATAGCTGTTCCGGATCAGCCACAGATACAGAACGTCTGCGAGGTACCTCGACAATGACAGGTGAGACATTAGTATGGATTATCTATGGCTAGCTGTACCCGACTCACCACAGATTGCAGTAATTTCATCAAGATTGCTATAGGGCTTGGGTTGGGTCACCCCAAGCCAAGCGGCTTAGGTTTTGCTTTGATTTACCCCAAGCCCCAAGCAGCCCAAGCAAGAATTTTGATGACCCAAGCCTCACCATATGCAAAATTCTACTACCATAGCCCCATACCATTATTACAGGCCTTTACCATGCATAGATTATACCACATAGGCTTACGCCTTAACCTAGCTGTGCTGTATAGTAGCCGGGTCATGCACTGGGACTGTGTCTAGCCTGTCTAGGCCATTTGTTTAGGCCACTCTGTGTCTAGAATACAGGTAGCCGTGTAGCCTATTCATGGGCTTGCTATAGTCAGGCTTATGATAAGCTCATGAATAATTTCGTTGGGGCTGATTATGCATAGACATTATCTGCGATAAAGCCGAAGCTTGTACCAGTACAGTACATATGTACTTGTAGGTAGACGACCTAGATATTTTGGGCATGTCTATCAATTCATGCCCATATTTATTTATCGTGTTCATAATTTCATGAACAGTTTCATGATTATGCCCATATGATTATACCATGAGACACATACGCGTTGCCATAGGCGTTGCTTGCGGAACAGTGAATCATGAACTTGATGATCTTCAGCCAAATAGGTATTATTCCCTGTTTTCTAAGAATTTGTGACTCACTGTCTCTTCTCGAGGGAATCACAGCCCACAACTTAGCGCTGTGACTGGCTGACAGTAGCACTACAGTAACAGGTTTGGAAAATGTGAAATAGTGTCGATA
This sequence comes from Prostheceraeus crozeri, assembly GCA_907163375.1. NCBI lineage: Eukaryota > Metazoa > Platyhelminthes > Polycladida > Euryleptidae > Prostheceraeus > Prostheceraeus crozeri. The sequence continues at coordinate 118,497 of CAJQUW010006207.1, forward strand.
AAAATAGCACGAGACCGAGAGAGAAAATATTAGACTTACACTGACTTACAGCAGACGTTTTACTTTGTCTTTAAGGTTGGTTTGACACCCAAGCCTTGGGTCCGAAACCCAAATACCCAAGCAACCCAAATACCCAAGCAAATCCAATCAAATCCAAGCAAACCTAAGCAACCCAAGCAGCAACCCAAGCAGCAACCTTGATTTCATGAATGGGTTCATTTTGTGGGAATAATATCACTTATTGCGGAAATCTAGCCAGTGAATTCCTTTAAATTTTCTAATTGAAATCACGTGTCTTATTGACAGCCAATTGAAGCTACAGTAGGCTAAGATTGTACCACAGAAATCTGACAATATGATATTGAACATACATATACATGCAGAAATTGATAGCAATAAGCCTTTAGAACGGAAATGTAGCCTCATGCAATCCAACTGACAATTGAAATTCAAAATTGTTTTATGTTGACTATAATAAGTGATGTGCCTATCATGCTATACAAGATGAACCCTCTCCTGAAACTGTTGCAGGTAATGCTACTGGCTGCTTCGATTAAATCAAATGAAAACAGCATGTTTCATATTCATAGCCAAGTTCATGTTATTAGCAGGTCAGAAAGGAGCGAGGGAATACATGACGACATGATAACAATATTGTGTCAAACACCCGTCAAAGCTGACGAACTTGTATTTTTCTTACTCACTTTACGGCAATTTAAGTAACGCGAAATTGATCAAAATGAAGACATAGTACACTTTCTAATTCTGTCGTTTTGAACAGGAATATGAATTTCAAATGTAACATGAGACTTACAAGGTGCGTCTTAAAAGTTCGGTGAATAATTAGATGTCTCTGAAAAAGAAGAAGCTGTGTACACACATCAATGTTCAATGAGGTGTCAGTAAACATAGCGCAGGGTATGACGCACGCACTATCATAGATATCTGCAGACGCATTGACAAGTTCAATCAGATGCGGAGTGTTCGTCACCCTTTGAATAATGTTGTAGCAGGCAATCGATCAACATCTCACTTTGTCCAAATGGGGCAACGCATTAACATCAAATTCTGCTTCAAGTTAAAGAAGACGGTAGCCGAGACACATGAGATGCTACTTGAAGCCTATAGAGAGGAAGCAGTTAGAAAAAAGTGTGTTTACGATTGGTTCAAAAGATTCAAAGACAGGAGAGAATCGGTGGACGAAGAAACCCTCTCCGGTCGTCCATCGACAAGCAGAACTGACGTCATGATTGCAAAAGTGCGAGGCATTTTGTATCAAGATAGCGAATGACACCTCGGTTGATGGCGGAGGAGTTGGGAATGAGTAAAGACACTGTCCACACTATCGTTCGGGAAGACCTTGGAATGCGTAAGTTCTTTGTTCACGTTCACCGACTGACTGTGGAGCAAAAGCAGAGACGATTGGAATGCTCCAAAGATTTCATCAACCAATGTCCACATGATCCCTCTTTTCTCACCACCATCGTTACTGGAGGTGAATCATGGTGCTACCAATACAACCCAGAAAGCAAGCGCCAATCGATGGCTTGATGTTCTCCATCTTCGCCAAGACCCACAAAGAGTCGACTTCAGAAGTCGAAAGTGAAGACAATGGGTGGTATGCACGAATAAAGTATGTACTTGGGGTAGTTGGACTAGGTAGTTTAAACTAGATTTAGAAAAGCATATGCACCAATGATAGTATAAACTCGGTCATCCTTACTAGGTTGCAGTTAGAATGCGCCTCCGTTTATTAATAGAAGCGGAAAGATTTTTCTCCAAGGTTCAGTCACATGGGTAATTCTCTGCTTTCACTTGAAGGTCGTCTCAACAATCCTAAGTTTTTATTGGTTATCGTGACTTAACGCGTCATTGGTAACTCTCGAACCTGATGGATTTTTCCACCCGGTCACCACATCTGCCTCCGAATTTGCAACGCATTCGAACGACAGCAACTCGTGAAACCTACCACTTATAAGAAACCCAGGAGAATCGATCAACATAGGTCCTTCAAAAGAAATGTACCTTGCAAGAAGACAAGGTACGCAAGCGCCAATTGACTGGAGGAGGTCAAGAAGTCATGTTTTCTGATAACGACCTCTTAGCCATGAGGATCATCGGTCTGGATAATCCTACTCTAACAGAGATCCCATGTGCGAAAACTGATGAAGGTCAATAAAGTATACTGATTCCCGAGGAAGTTGGAATGGATAACTTTGCTACAGAAACACCAGAAAAAGCCGTGGAGAAACCTGCGATGCCGAAATGCAAAGTTGCTACTGCGAAAAGGAATGTAGATCGATGTGATTTACTTCAACTGCAGGAAAAGCGTGTTGCTACTGAAGAAATGAGACTTCAATTAGGAGAAGAAAAACTCAATATTCAACGTGTAATCTTGAATGAAATGACCAACATTCGCCAATGGCTTCAGGCCAACGGCACTACAATTATGAACATGTCTTAATAAACAGTTTGAAATTTATAGCATCATCATGCTACGTGCCATGAAAACAGACAAAAAATAAATTGAATAAGTCTGTTCTAGATATAAAAAAAGTAACTAGGCTGATTCTAGTATGTACTCAGTAGAAAGATCTGTTGGTGCATACGAAATTTTAGTTCAAACTAGGGAATTCCATGTGGTTACTTTGTACTAGCTAGTTTATACTCGAACTATTTGATGTATATCGATTCTTAGTAAGAGTTGAACAATCGAGCATAAACTGTTTAGTAAAATATTCGTGCATATACCCCCCAATTACTGATTCTTCTTCGCGAACAACGGGATAATTTGAAAACCCAAAGAATTTGTCGGTCAGACACAAAGAACGCCTTCGCCGCCTTCTATGAAGAAGTTCTGAGGCGATTGTTGCAACGCAATTCGTCGTGTCCGACCAGAGCGGCACACGAGTGTATCGTGGGTGCTGCTTCACGACAATGCACCGCCTCAGATGCGATTCGTGTTCGATAATTCTTGGCTCAACGTGGTATGGTTGCGATTAACCATCCACCTTACTCACCAGACCTGGCTCCACCTGACTTCTTCCTTTTCCTCGACTAAAGAATTCCTTGTAGGGTGCTCGTTTTGACGACGTGGAAGACATTCAGGAGACTGTGATGAGGCTCCTGCAGACCATTCTCGCGGAGGCTTTTTCAGAGAGCTTCCGAAGCCTTCTTGACCGCTGTCAGCGGTGTGTTGAGAGGGGTGGGGACTATTTTGAAGGGCTATAAATAAATTTTTGTGATATCTAGAACTTTTATCGCTCTGAGAAAATTAACTGAACTTTTTAGACACCTTGTATTGTCGACCGTATCAAATTTTAGAGAAAATCTACTTGTTCCAAAGCAAAATATGAAAGTTTCAGAATGAAATACGACTTAATGAAAATATTGATATATAATATCAATGAATATAAATTATAATATGCATAATTGAAAATACATGAAACATTATAGAATGCATGAAAAGAATGCGAAAGCAATGCAAAGAAAATCACAGGAAATTAGGAAATCCAAGTAAACTGATACAAATCGAAGTTGGATTTGATTTCTGACCTTGATCACCGTCAGCGCATCCATTCCCCAGGCACCAAGTGTTTCCGCTGCAATATGACAGAACACGTAAGAATGTTGCAGACCTTCATACTTTCTGCGCTTTTTCTCTTCCACTCGTGAAGCTAACTTCCTTCTTCAAGGCATGAAATTTGGAGGTTGCTTGCAGCCAGGGTGTCGGCGTATGTAAAGTCCCAGACAATGAAATATATTATTAATATTAAATGTTATGAAAATATTAATAATACATGAGGCACTATAGAGTGCATGGAATGTATACGAAAGCCTTGCAAAGAAAATCATGAGAAATTAGGAAATCCAAGTGAATTGATAGAAATCGAAGTTGAATTTGATTTCTATAGCCGTGACTATAACGTATTACATTTTTGATTAGACAAGGAATGACAGAGAAAAGAATTGTTAATATGAAACTTGATTGTTTTCTGAAATTACACGAAAACCATAAATTGCGACTGAATAATTTCTTAACCGAACCGTCTTGACTATGTACATATATTTTGATGCATTTACAGGATGCAAACTACCGCTTGCTAATATTACCTCTCGTTTGGATAAATTGATGAAGAATGAACATCTACTACTTGACAATTTTGCGGAAGTTGACGGTGTTTGTTACTACGCGTTTTCAGGAAAGAAACGGGAAGTGAGTGAAATCGATGATGTTATTAGAAGTTTAGTTCACTTCTTTTGTAGTGTGTAATGGATTGAAGTGACGAAAATGACGCTGTCAGTTATGATAATTGTGATATCATCTAGGGAAAAATGTTCTGTGTGTTAACTTGTTCTGAATGCGCTGCTTTATTATGCAATGGTGATGTAGCATTAAGATCATGAGACTGTTGATGTCATCATTAAGCAATTTGTGAGTTCTATGCTGAATTTGAAATGCTGTGGTCTATGATTTCAGTTGCATACATTTAGGTGAGAGCTCGGACTGCTATAGAGGAGAAATTCGACTAAATGTCTGAATATGAATTCTAACCTTATGAGGATAGTAACCTTGCCAGGTGATTTTGTTGGATCCTAAGTGGTGCACGGGAGCACCCTGGGGTGACAGCACAGGAACACAGCTAACAAATCTCTGACATCACCACTCACCCATTAAAATTTGCTATTTACTAACAGCTTACTATCTAATAGTGTTTCTGTGAGGTCACCCCTGAATGCTGAAGCCAATTAGCTACAAAAACTTAAAGTTCCGAGATGGTTCATGACTCACGGGTAGACACGCGCAGAGCCGCCCCGACCCGCGGGTTGATGCAAATTACTTCAAAGTGCTTCGATTGTTGCGATTGTTTCTGACTCGAAGAATTCAGATAATCGACGATTTTTTCTCGATAATTTTTGTCCGTCAGATTCTTTGTGTATAGAAGTTGGCAGTCGTGAGGCTTTTAGTTCATAACCGTCTTTGCAAAATTCATCAATGAATTTCGCGATTCGTGACCGACAATGATACTCGTATAACGCGCACTGAAGAGCTTACGAGATGCGACTCTTCCCTCGTAGGAAGCGAAGACTGATCGAGCTGACTTTCTATTTCCGTGGTCCACGAACTTGTCACCAATGTCTGTCATGCATAATTATTGCCAACATAACTCATTCTTTCAGTTTGATGCCATGCAGTCAATTTGCAATCAACTTGGTCTAACTCTCTATTCAATGGTGAATCCGAATGTTACAAGAGGTAAGAGCATGAACACTTATGCATCTATTGATCATTGACCACTATGATGATTAACCAAGATAGTTCATGTTTAGATTAAAGATGAGATAGAGCACTTTTGCAAATTATGAATATATGTTTTATTCATTTTGACAGTGAATTTTCTACTATCAGCAGGATTTGAAGTGCATTCGAAAATTTGCCGCATCCGATTTCAAAATGTAATCGACATGTTGACTGATGGTGATGGAACATTTCATTTCTGACGGACGCGTGCGTCACCATAGAAATACGACTTATCGCTTTTGCTGAACGTTATCCAGACTTTGAAGCGCATCCATTCCCAGAGGGGGATGCAAAACTACATTCAAAAATTACAAAAATTACAAATTACGGCATCCAAAAATTACATGCAAACATATGCCAAAATCACATACAATTTGAAACTAACATCTGATACGAGATTCTCGTATGCTTACAGATATCTGGTACGTTTTTCATATGAAATCTCACTTACTTTCGTATGTGATTGGTATGGAGCGATACGAATTATTCTATCTGTGATTGGCTGTTATGCACTGACATACGAGTTGTTGGTGTGTTTTATATACGAGACCCGATGCAAATTCATCCTCATTCGTAAGCCTCTGGCATAGCTTTAAGTCACATAGCAAAATAATATGTGTATTTCATGCTACTGTCAAACAACTTTTTTCAGTAATGCCAGACGTGATATATTTCTTTTTGATAGTGTGATATTTAACTAGATAGATTTATTTAGAATTTTATAAGTCACATAGCAAAAAATATATGTATTACATGCTAGTGTCAAATAACTTTTTTCAGTAATACCAGTCGGTAATATTTCTTACTGATAGTGTGATATTTAACTGGATCAGATTTATTGAGAAATTTATGCAACTCGAGTGTGTCGTTACTGCTTGTCTAGCAACATTAATAGGACGCTTTGTTAGCTCTATTAACCGAACCAAGTTGATGAAAATCAATTCATTCTGAAGAAATTTGTTGTGCAATCATGTTGAATTATACATCTCAAACATAACTATTTTCGCGTTCATGAATTATAATGTGTTTTTATTTCGGATTGATAATATGCTTAATTTCAAAATTACATAATGCATAATTGTTGATGGTTGAATACTTATTGATTATTCATGAAATGCCTTAGACTTACATGCATTAAAATCGAATTCAGTATTGTAAGTTTGACTATTGAATGTCATTATCTCACTACTTACAAAACAGTAGTAACATAAGTGTGATCTTTATTAACAAAAGGCCTTAAATGAACATACTTTAGACATAACTGATATTTTCTTTTAACATTGTATGCCTGGTATGGCTTTAGTATTTAAAGCATACCATACTTGTAATAACATACGAAAAGCATACAAATATATACACTAATATGCCAAAAAAATACTTTGGTATGCATCCTTCGTATGTGATTGGTATTGAGCGAATTACAGTGATGCACACTTATAGATGTGTGACGTAGTCGTATGAAATGCTGGTAGCATTCTGTTCTTAATAATAGGACATTAAACTGTCGATATCACTTGGAGATGACTTCTTCCTCCACTCGCATTCCTTTTGAACCGTCAGCATGGCCTAGTGAAGAAAGGTGCGACCTCGTCTCCACCGCAGACTTCAGTTCGATTTTTAGGTCAGGCGAGTGCAGTCGGAGAATCAAAGGTATTATTGGTGTCATGCATTGACTTAATAGTTGTCATTCTCTTTAGATATTCAATGCACTGCGACACACATTTGTTGCCAATATAGATACACATTGACTTCAAATCATAGGGAAATTTACAAAGTGACTACTTTTGTGTACCATGACAAATACAAATCTTAATAAGTATCAGTGTTTCCATAGAATTTGAATTTACCATACTCTGCTCGATGTTTGCAGTATAGAGATGATCGTGATGTGACTGATGGACTTAAGAAATTCAGTTTTCATATTGTAAAGCGTTGAACGTAATAACACAGGATTTTTGCTAAAGCTGGTAATTTTCAGACCTTCAAAATAAGTAACTTTCAAGAAAGTCATACATTTTTCTTTACATTGGACAAAATCCAATGAATTTTGGTGAAAAGTTTGGAATGGCGCTAAAACTAAAATTCTCAAAGGCCTAGGTCGATCGACATAATTTTGCAAGGACCACAGAAAAATGGAACAGGATAGCGAAGTATATCCTCACAGACAATGTCCATATCCGTTCTAGCTCAGTAATGCCAAAGAGTGTCGGATTTCTGTGGGCAATACCTTGCAAGCAGTGCACACCCGGAGGTTCATCAAACGAAAAAATTGCGACCCTGAATCACTTGTATTTTAGGAAAGTATAACCCTACATGTCACAGATTTCATGTATCTCAGTGCCTCACAATGTATATCTGAGCTATTGCCAAATTATGACGTCATTTTTCTATATGGCCGCCATGATTATAAAAATGGGCTATATCTCGAAAATGAATGTTTTTAAGGCCCAATAATGTATTGCGAACAGATATAAAGTCGACCATTTTCTTTCTTTTGATACTGTTATTTTGCCAATAAGTTGCATACATGCCAAATAATGACGTTATAGGCCTAGTTCAAAATGACCGCCATAATTACGAAAATCTCCTGTAACCCGAAAACAAATAAATTTATGGCCTAAATATCTAACGCATCTTGCATAAATAAATTTAAAACATGGAAAGAAAATCCTACAGATCTCTGTCCTAATGAACCTTTAAGATAGCACATACATCTGAGAGTGCACAATTTTCAAAAAGCAGTTTTTTCTAAGTAGTGACAAATAGCCTAAAGTGGGTAGTGATAAGGTGAAGTGTTAGTTAAGTCATAAAATGTCAACCATTTTAGCGAATAAATGTTTCCAATAAATTTGTTTCATATTTCGAATGGTTGATTGGATCTTTACCGCACTTCTCGCATAAGGTGCAAAATCCTGTGGATAGACTCGCTCGCTTAAGTATATTTTCCCAAATATGATTGAAGGAATCGACAAAATTGTACCACATGGTTGAATATTACATGAGCAGCTGTCGGGATGCTGATCCCAAGATCGAAGTTAACAATTCGGAATTCGGAAATTGAAGTAGCCAAATCTGGCGAGAGGTCTTTTCCAAAGCGAATTCAACAAACCTCAACAAGCGAGCGAATCTGTCCACATAAATTTTGTTACCTTATGGAAGAAGTGTGGTAAAGATCCAATCAACCATTCAAAATATGAAACAAATTTATTGGAAACATTTATTCGCTAAAATGGTTGACATTTTATGACTTAACTAACACTTCACCTTATCACTACCCACTTTAGGCTATTTGTCACTACTTAGAAAAAACTGCTTTTTGAAAATTGTGCACTCTCAGATGTATGTGCTATCTTAAAAGGTTCATTAGGACAGAGATCTGTAGGATTTTCTTTCCATGTTTTAAATTTATTTATGCAAGATGCGTTAGATATTTAGGCCATAAATTTATTTGTTTTCGGGTTACAGGAGATTTTCGTAATTATGGCGGTCATTTTGAACTAGGCCTATAACGTCATTATTTGACATATACATGCATGTAATTTATTGTCACTAGTCACAAATGAAAGGAAATGGTCAACTTTATTTCTGTTGGTAATACATTATTGGGCCTTAAAAACATTAATTTTCGGGTTACAGCAAATTTTCGTAATTATGGCAGCCATTTTGAAAGATGACGTCATAATTTGGCAATTACTCATAGATGATTTTGGTGACTGACATGCGTGATATCTGTGACATGTATATTTTCCAAAAATACAAGTGCTTAAGGGCTCGTATTTTTTTTTCGTTTGATGGCCGTTCTCTCCGGGTGTGACTGTAACGGTCATCTGCTGAAGAAGAAAAAATCCAACCAGAAAACTGAAGCGCAACCCATGGCGGCAAATCATTTAAACCACAATCGGCACCGCAATTTTATTAATGAATCGTTTTAGAATCGTTTTATAATCCTATGCTTTGAACCTAAACGCATTACGAACTGGTCGGTGGAGGTCGTGTTATTTGTTTGGGATATTTGGGAGGCCCCTGGTGCCCCTACTTGTGTGGATTCCAAAGCCACTGAACGACACATGTGGCGTATTTTCGGTTCAATGGAGGCATCAGTTTTTAATAATTCGGTCATCTCGTTAATATAAATAGCCATTCAAAATCTGAATTCCACTTTTTACAAGAGGATGATCTTGTTGGAAACTGATGATAGATGACTCTGAAAAATGGCATATTGATCAGTAATCACAGTAAAATGCCTGAAAACAAATTTGAGAGTACAGTTGAGATGCTTTGGGAGAATTTTTTGAAACGCATGCAGATACAGCAAATAGTCTGCTTCTGTCCAGCTATGCTAACATACTGAGCAGACAATAAACACAGTAACTGCACTTCCACATAAGCCAGTGCATCAAAAAATGCATCCATATACGAATGCATCAAATTGAGGCATGACGATCCCTTCATTTCTTTCTTTGGATCCACTATTTGTGGCATGAAACTTCCATTCCTACTTACTATAGGTCTGCAAGTATTTTGAATTGATTACGGCGATGAAGTTTGAACGAAATTGACTGAAATGTTGTCAAAAACATGCTTTTGAATAAGGGTCTATTCAATGTCTAATTTAATGCCCACAAGTGCCAAGTTTAATTAAATTTGGATCGAGTATCTGGAAACTACTAGAATCTAAAAGTCAAATAAAATTAAAGTCGCAGCTATTAAATTTGGAGAAAAATCAAAAATGCAGGGAGTCCAGGAATCCCCCTGCTTAGATTTAAGCATCATAATACCGCTAAGAGTTGGTAGTTCCTGATATTGAAAGTTGGTTATTTCTCCATATTAAAAACGATTTTGCGACTGAAAAGTTTTAATTAAAACAATGTACAAACCCGACGCGTTTAGTTCATTCGCGCATCAACCGGGGCACTCAATGGTGAAATAAATGCTCTACTGCATCAACGTGGACATGAAATGGTGCGAGGTGCAGACCAAGTCAAGAGACGAGGCTCAGAGCTTCTCATACAAAGTTTTATGCATGAAAAGTGTCACTTGGGATATCCCTTCGATCCTTAATGTTCCATTTCCTTTATCAGGCTATGAACCTTTGAATTTTTGCAACTTGCCAACGGATTCTCGATAGATTCCGCGGTTTTTTTTACACCATTACAAAGACTTTGCCAATCCTTTGCCAGAACTTTCGCGGCCATCTGGAGCATCCAACTTTTCACAGCAATGGCAGGATTTGGTATTTAGGCACATATGGTAGATAAATAATGGGTACTTGGGAGGAGTGAGGAAATATTTGTGGTACATGTATTAATTACCAATCATTTCAGTCAGAGTCGCACTGGTTCAACTATTGTCACTTTTTCTATTCAGATGTTGCATTCAAGCTGTTCAATGACACCTATCCGTTCTTCAATAACGCTTACCCGTTAATGTTTGGATATACTACTGGCTTTCTCAGGACTGATGATGGATTTTGGAGTGTAACGGATAAGAAGGTGAATATCTCTCAAAATTTAACTCACTATTACTTCTATTAAGAAATAAATGCCAATTATTCAGACACGCCCACAAAGGACCCCCAAAAACACGCTAGATCGGCTGAGAAGGGTAGCGCATGAAGCCAATGCCGATTCATCCCTTATAATCCCAGGAATCCGAGATCAGTAATAACAGGCATTTTTAGTGGTGAGGAGGCCTCTGACATGCTCCCCAAAGTCCGCCCCCTTCAAATGCATAAGCTTTCAGCTAGTCGAGATCAGTTGAGGTGCAAGGTGAAATCAGTCCAAAATCATTAGGCATGCTCTACCTCAAACCAGGGATGCGGAGTCGGAGTCGGAGTCCCGGAGTCCTATCAAATGACAGGACTCCGGGACTCCAGCCTACAACTAGACCCGAAATAATACAATACAAGCAAATCATTTATTCTTGTGCATAGCTGTCACTGTCTTGATATCAATTTTCTCCGTCAAACAAAAATACAGAAACAGTAATGCATGCAAAGCTTGTAATAGTTGAGGGAATGAACCGTGATAGTGAAAAAAAGGATTGTCTTTTCACTCGGTGATTTAGTAGAGAAGACAAGCCTTCCTAGTCTCGATCACACCTACGCACCAAAGGTCACATCAGAGACAAAAATGAAATGCTAGTTTGTTTGAGAACATTACCTCTTACCCTCACGTTAATCGTGTGTGATGGCTCCTCTAAAGCGCATATTAAAATCGAAGGTGTATGCCTACTCATATTTTTTGGAGAAAGATGGGGATTTTCGTGCCTGGTAGAGACTAGAGAAAGAACATGTGAAACACACATCAACAAGATGGGAGGAGCCGAGTCGTGTGCATCCAACTTAAAGCGACATTTGATAAACTTTCATCGAAAATGATTGATAATTGATACAGCAATGGTCACTAAAGATAGGTACAGGTCAGCCTATAATGATCTATGATGTAGGTTACCAGTTAATATTTTAAAAAAGGCTTTTAAAAAATATTTTTAAAAAAATGATAGGACTCCGCATCCCTGCCTCAAACGGAATGATCAATAACAGACATTTTCAGTGATGGTAGTGGTGGGGGGTGGGAAAGCAACGTCCACGATAGAATCGGCTATGTACTGATTATACAACAATTGCAAGTGGTGTGCTTCAGAGCTCGTGCATTGGGCCATTGATATTTGGCTACTTTGTCTCTGACAGTTTATGGCAGCTGACGGGGTTTGTCCGATTTCATTGTAAATATCACACTTTTTTTCTCGTCTCCCCAAGAATGAGTTTGATGCTAAAAATATATAAAAGTCCGAGCTTTCGCGAACCGGCCCGCATTGTTAAGGAGTAAGGCAGGAAAGACTCCTGCTTGTAGCACCTTTATTTGTTCGTCTTAATATAGATCAGAGCAGTGTTTTAGAAAGGTGTCACAGAATCGTTTGTGGCTCCAGCAGTGTTTGTGAGTGCCCCAATTCCGTACCACTGAATTATCAATTGATAGCTCATCGACTAAACTTTTTGCTCCATCATGAAGGACTCTAAACATTCATTCCTCTAAACTGCTCATGCCTGCTTGTAGTACATGACTCGCTCATACATTGCATGACTAAATTTTTCTATAAAGGATTTACTTTGTAACTTCTGCGCCTGTATGCTTTATGTTCGATAGGTTTTTTATCTTTGTTTATAGACAGTGTATTACCTGTGAAATGTACACTTGCCTTTGTCAATGATTTAGCCTCAAAATCTCAATTTTGAGGCTTGCATGAAATAAACGTTTATTATTATGTATACATGCACAATATTGCATGTAAATACATTCGTTTCCGTAAATGTCCTGCATTTAAGACATCTTTACAAATAAACAGTAAAAGGGAATTTCCATTTTTTTTATCAAGCGATGTGAGATACACATTAGTGGACAAATTTATGACAGCTTCATAAAGCTTCCCTCAGACGTCACTTCACATTGTTCTATTTTTAGAACAGTCTCGCGGCTGACGCCTGATGGCTTATGGAAATGAACTTCATCAGCCGCATAATTTCATCCCTTATGTCTGATTGACGAGGCCTTATGACTTTTCCTGTGTGACAGCGTGATGGATGATGGAAGATGACTTATGGCTGATGACTTTCTGTGTGATAGGTTGTATTCTTTTCTACATGCAATTAAAGGGGAACGATCTTATTCATGGGATAAATAAACCTCTCTCTGATGAGTAGCACAGGTTATTGCAAGTATAGGATGAAGATCAGTGATGAGAAAATTCAATCCAATCGTTCTTCTAAAAATTCTGATTCTTCTCAGCTGAGCAATTGACTTTTCAATGCGCATTTTAGCATTTTAGTCCGGTTTTACATAATGAAAACCAATGCTTTCAGATTTTATTTTCAAGCCATTTCAGTATTAATTGTTCTATAATTTGTTTTAGCTTGCTAGATTTTAGCAGTCAGAATACATTTCATTGTTATCCCATTCCACATATCAGCACTGTATGAATTTTTAGAATGCCAGCCGCTTCAGCATCCAGGCAGAGGGGACGAAACGCGACCAAGCGGGTGCATACTGGCGACTGGCTGTTGCTTTATTTGCATTTATTCTTTTCATAACTATTAATCTTGTTAGAAATTTAATTAAAGCCCTTTCGGCGCCAAGTATTCCCACAAGCTGTTGCTCCCAGCGCCAAGTATTTTCGTTGAAAAAAAGTCATTTTTCGATTTTTTACTTAAACGTGTATTTTTATCGTTTACTTTCTATTTTTTGATCCTACGTTACTTTTATATCATTTTCATTAATTTAAATTGTATTTTCCTTTGTAATTGTAATGAAACAATTATGTAATTATGAAAAGAGTAAATTTTATTCATCAACACAGTACAAAGTTTCCCAGTAGTCCTCCAGTTCATTTTTGTTGCTCAGGCCCATTGCAATTTGTTAAGCTACAAATGCTTTCATCTCATCAAGGTTTGTGTCATTCCATGAGTTGAAACGAGAGCACTTTGGCAATTCAGCGGGGCAATCAAAAAAATCCAAAAAAAAAAGATAAAATGCTTCGTCAGGAAAAAACAAAGAAAAGTAATCCACAGGATCGAAGTCAGACGTATCCACCAAGACTCCTGTTCTCCTTCTAAAAGGAGGCAGCCAGTGAGATGCATAATTGTTACTACAAGATTCCCATCTTGTATCCGATGAACAGTGCGAAGTAGGCCTATTGGAAACAGGCTGGCCAGAGAATCTTGCAGTTGCATGCTAATTTTGATCACCATCAGACTCAGAATGAATTTCAAAGTGTGTATCTGACACTTCATTATCAGAATCTTGTATTATATTGGCAATTTCTTCAGCGGTAAAGCTTCTCGTGGATCTTCTGGCTCGCGATGAGTTTGCCATTTCCAATCAACGGTTGAAAAGCACTGCCTCTTACTGCCTTTGACTCTCACCAAAAGTGAGCGAAGCTCAGAGCGGCACAGCGCTCGCGAATCGATCAGGCAGTGCATTGATTGGCAGCAGGATAAAAGTGCAAACCGCAATAAATGTGGCGAAAACACCGGCAGCATGATTGGAATTCGTCACACGGCCACAATACCAGACAAAAGCATAATAGAAGAATAGAATTGAGTGTTTACAAACTTGTCGACTTTAGTCGCCAAAGGCGCTCTATGGGTAAGTCTACTAAAGTCGACAATGGCGCCGAAAGGGTTCATTTTGTTAGCTTTTTGTGATTGAAGGGACTGTATAGGTGGTCAGACGTTGACCTCCATTGGTATTGTAATTACTAGCATTTATTTATATCTAAGTTCCTATTATATTGAGCCTGAAAACAATGACGTAAGGGATCACTTGTTAAGCGTCCTTTTTATCGTTGTGTGATGATGCTTGGTTTTACACTCAAGGTGTCAAGCATAAACAAAGGGGGATTCCAGTAGTCGTGCGCTCAGTCATAGAGTAAGTATAGGTGGAGTGTCGACTCAAAAAGTGTCTGCATAGTGAAAATTATATATGAAAAGATTCAGTTTTCTGAGAAGATTACGTTCCTGCGGTCCAAGAAATTAAATGAGCAGTTTTGAAAAAACTAAATTTTTGCCTATTTATATACTACTGACATGACGCCCCTATATAAATAGTATGAAACAAGTTGGATATCAAAAGGAATGAATGTTTGCTAAAAGCATCGTACCTTAGCGGAAATTAAGCTGATGATCAAGGATGTCTAATTATAATGGCGGCATTATAATGGAAATCTTCATGAAAAATTCGAGATCATATTGTGCTGTCTTGACTGAAATTTCACGTTTTTAATTCAGTTTTCATCGTCATGATTTTATGATTCACTAAATTTCTGTTTCATTTATTGATTCTGAATAGCTATGTGAACCCATTTACATATTTTAGAGTCAATTGAAATCATTGTCTTTGATTCTGTCATTTTGCTCTACCAGTGGTGTTGCCTATGATGTGATCACGCTTAAGAAGATTCTCTTGAGGCTCAGCATGAAAGCAATAGCAGGTCATCGAGTTGTTAATTTGACAAACATTACTTCTCCAAGGCTGTCATGACACTGAGGATCTGTAAAATAATATCATCTCCTTCTGCATTATCATGATCAGTCAATTCCGTTGTAGTTTTATCAAAACTGCATAAATGTGCTTGTCTCACATTTGGAAACAATTCCAACCTCGAGTTCATTTTATAAATTCGAAAGTGCATGCACATTGAGGATTTAATAAATGCGGAGTTACCACTCTACCTAATATACTTACTCTATGCGCTCAGTTGTTTTGCTCCTCTTGGTGCTGGAGCAGTCTGGTCTTGTCAGATTTGGGGTTCTGACCTTGCTGTGGTTCCGAGTAGAACCTCACAAACCGTGTAGGCTGTAGAGAAATCGTCGTGAGAGTTTCAAAGCGTGATCAATTTTCAGATTTACACCCTCTCTGATTTTGTAAATGGTGACGACGTCGAATATTATGGTCAGATCGGTCTGATTATTGGGGTGGAAAACAACTTAGTAGACAGAAACTATTTACCCAACTGTCTTGCAATCAACTATCCCCCAATTGAAGAGAAAATGGAGACGAATGGAATGCGACATGATGCAGTTGGTCTAACAGTTCGATATTGCAAAAATGAAAGATTCATATGCCAGGGTAAGATTTGAAATCCTTGCAGAAACTTTTGCGCATTTGTTTATTAGGCAAATAACAACGAAATCTATTCGAAGTTGCACCAAATAGTCTAACTGAAAATTGCCTTATATCGATGTCTTTTTGTTTCAATAAATCAAAAAGTAAAGAAATTGAAAAGGCATTGAGATGCGATTTACATTCGTGTTAGTAAACCAATATTTCGGTTTCAGAATCAATGCCAAGGTCAAGCGTTTCGAAGACGACAAATGTAATTGTAGAGGAAAGAAATTTAGCATCCAAGTCTGAGAAAGAAAGATGAATGAAACAATCCTGCTTGTATTATATGATCGCACAATCTTCATGCGAAAAATTGTTTTGTATTCATATCAGACGCTAATGAAGTTTATTCCATCTGAATACCTAAATCAGCAATATCCAAACATCGTATTCGAAATCGAATTTTCAGACGATAGACAAAAACTCAGTCTTCTGGATTTGAAAAAACATCTTCACCACAGATCACACATACAAAGTAAGCAAAACTGCTAATCAATACAAGCGAAAGAGCAAGGATTAAAAATAGACACATGAATATAGAAAACAAAATAAATGAGAAGCACAAATACGGAAGAATCCCGGATTAAACCGCGATTATCCATCTTGCTTCATTCGATGATCAAACGCAACAAACGAAGAAAAGGAACCAGGTGTGAGTACATGTACAGAGGCGTCGCGACCGGGGGGTGTGGGGGACCGTAACACCCCCCAATATGAAATTATTAAAAGATTCAGGTAAAATGAGAAATATATTATTGCTGCCTTGCCTTGAGAAAGGGTCTGGACCCGAAACGTCGACTGTGTACATATTTTTTATTCGTAATTATTTAGTGGCATTAAATTACTCGGGAGAGAAAACTGATTTTTTCACATCATTGATTCAAAATGAGAAATTTCAGTTAAACCGCCGGTTTGCCGGCGATTCAGCTCCAATATTCACTGACGTTGTTCTTAGCCACAAAAACACAACGTAATGTCGGGAAATTCTCACCCTTTCTAGACACCAGAAAGTATATGGTTAGTTGTTGTTGATGATATTGATTTGTCACGCGAAAGCGGTCAAACATAGCGCGCTGAAAACGACCTCTACCCGGGATGACTGTACATGTATATGCGAGCAGGAGGAACAGTCGCCTCGCATTTTCTTAAAAATTGGAGCATAAGGCGATGTGAGTTAGCTCTGCAAAATTTAAAATATCTAAGTGCAATTGAAATGTAATTCCAGTACCCTACCTATAATGTGGCCAGTGAATATTGGCACATAATCACCTAACGCTGAAACGCCTGCAACTCATTCTGCCTAGCTGTGTAGTGTATATTTAACCGTTGATTCATGTAAGTTCTGGCTATTGCGCTGTCCCTTGAGGAGATGACGTCATCGTTACGGTGGATTTCATCGAACCTTCCCCATACCGAGTCATTCACACGCGCACTGCGGAAAGCGCACGGTATGAATAAGGCACACCGTCTTCTCTGTGCGTAGAAGTTTTTTGTCAACAGCGTGTTAACTTTCTCGATGCAAAC
Organism: Prostheceraeus crozeri; assembly: GCA_907163375.1. NCBI lineage: Eukaryota > Metazoa > Platyhelminthes > Polycladida > Euryleptidae > Prostheceraeus > Prostheceraeus crozeri. Next base: position 135,984 of record CAJQUW010006207.1, read on the forward strand.
ACCGTCGAAAATTTCCTTAACAGTCGATACTACGGGATCCAATTGCGCACAAATTAACTTAACGTCATCGGCATTTTATTGGCCACTTAAATAACCACCAATTAAATTATTTTTCATTTATAGGCGTCATTTCCGACCGATTACATGATTAGGTAGGTACCTAGTGTTGGATTTGAGCATGATAGCAGTAGGGGGAAGCTTTCGAACGGAAGTTTCTGGGTCAACGCTGCAACCAAAGCCGGAAAAAGGGTGATCAAAAGGTAGAGGACATTGATTCATGTAGCACCACTATCATCCTCGCACTAAGAACGCCAGCGAATTATTTTGAAAACAGTTGAACCATAAATGGCAAAAGTAGGAGATAGGCCCATTTGATCCTTGAAAGGGACTCTCCAATGCATGCATTTGGTTAAATAATGCTTCAAATAAGGTGCGTGGATACCCTTGTGCATCAGAAATTCATAGTAGGTCTCGCATGTGAAGATCCACACAAACATTCCGCAGATGATCATTCTGTAATTTATTGTAATTAGACCTATACTGAATGCACAAAATTCGGCTTCTGTCAATATTCACAGAGTGAAAGTTAAACAATGTTCCCAAACTTGATTTTATTGATTGTGAAGAGTTCTGTTACATTAATATGAATAAAATACTGTGTGTGTTGTCATCAAGACCCTGAAAGAATCAAGATAGCATTCTGGATTCCACTCTTTTTGTGATGGTTTCGCTACCTTCTAATTATTTCATTCAGCACTTTCTGCTTCTCGAATTTATTTGTTATCTTTATGAACAAAGAAGGTCAATTATTGATGATAAGACAATTAAGCTTATGAAGAATTGTGGGGAAACTAGGCCTGCGCCTGTCAATGTTGCTCATATTCACTAAAATAATGAACTGATGCTCAATCAATCTGGTTGAGGCAATGTAAAGCCTATCTACTGGAAATATTCTTCCCCCTCAGGGAAGGAAGGTGCATCTCTAGTGCCGCGGATGAGATGAGGGAGTGCAGAGGAACTTCCCCACTTTCCCTCCCCTCAAATCCAACACTGCAGGTACCTCTTCTGTAGGATATAAACATGAAACATGTTGGAATGTGTGTGAGTATGCGTGTGTGCAATAATCAGGCAAATTTTGGCTCTAAGTTGTAAATCAGGTAAAATTTAGCAAACACCCCCCCAATGATGTTTCCTTAGCGACGCCTCTGTACATGTATCTCAAGTTATCATATTTGGCAGATCGTGTTGATAAACGAATAAGAAATTTGAGGCATATATTAACGAAACGTCAGCATAAGAGAGGCAATTTCCATCAAATCTCAGTGTTCTGCAATGAATCAGCAGATTTGTATGCTTACTTGGATTCCTCTTTTTATCTCGCCCTTGAATTTTAAGCTTCCTTTGCATTTATCCTCCTTGTAACACTGCTTGACCTTGATGTTGCTTTTAAAACTGATGCATTGCTCCATCAAAGCGAATGTAAATCGCAGCTTAGGCCTCTTTCAAATTTTGCAGCGATAATTTTTTCCTCAGCAAGATTGAATGCTGCTACATATACTTCTCAACATAGCATTGAAATTCAACGATGCTGTTTTATGCCATATAATGCTTTATGCACGATCTTTCAGATATTGTTCAAGAAGCGAATAAGAATATTCTCGACTTTCCCTATCATTCAGGTGAAGGTAAGTCATCAAACCGCCTGTGATCGTGAGCTGCAAGAAGTCTGTTTAAACATTAACAACTGACCATATCAAAGATTATCAAAGTGTATTCGGTAACGGAATATTTCTAACGTGAACGTCCACTCTATGCAAGTTTTTGACTTCTCTACTCTTTATACAAACTTAGATCAAGGTGCTATCAAGAATAATATTTTTTTCCATCCTTGATCTCACATTCAATTCCACTAATCGTAGATACTTGTGTGTAGGATATGAGAAGTCGTTTTTCTCCAAAATCAAATATAAGGGGTATTCTTGTCATGACGTGGACTCTTTTAAGAAGGCTATTGATTTTATAGTGTCTGAAGTCTACATTTCTTTTTCCGGTTATGTGTTCAGACAAATTCGAGGAGTACCAATGGGAGGGAATTGCAGTCCTTTACTTGCCGACTTGTTTCTGTTAAATTGCGAATTTGCTTTTATGAAACAATTGGTTAAAAATAAAAAGTTTTGACTAGCTAAATTATTGTCAAACACTTCGAGATATATAGACGATATATGCGTAATAAATTACAAGCATTTCAATACCTTAATTCCAAAAATTTACCCAGTGGAGCTTCTTGCAGATAGAAACGGAGTCAATGACAAAGCCGTTGTTTACCTCGATGTGAGACTCCAATCTAGTAGTGACGGTCTTCGAACCTCAATATATCATAAAGTGGAAGATTTTGATTTCCCTGTTGTTCTGTTGACATATCCAGACAGTGCAATACCTTATAACATGGAAATTAATGTATTTGCCGGCCAGGTTTTACGTTATTGTCGCATCTGCTCGCATCTTGAAGATCTAATTAAACGAATTAATATGACACTTTTTGTGATGAGTAGCAGAGGATATTGTAAGTCTAAAATGAAGGCATGTACTGGGAAAATCCTAACCGGTCATAACAATTTTCTAATCAAGTTTGGATATTTCTCAGCCAGGCAGCTGACATCGCAGTGCGCATTTTAAACAATAAAATTAACACTGTTTGTTTGTTTTCTTAGCATTTTTTTATTGGTTATACCATTTCAGTATTTCACACATATATTTTAGTTTGTTTTGGTTGTATCCGTCTTTTGCGGTTGTTTTGTTTTTGTTTTTACTATTACTATCAGTATTACTTATTATTACACATATCATTACTGTATTGATTTTAGAATGCCAGCCGCATATAAGTTTATGCGGGGCCCCGCCCGCCTGGGCTTGAGCGTTCAGGTAGAGGGGCCGAAACGCGACCAGGCGGGTACCTGTTGACGACTGGCTATTGTTTTATTTGTTTTAACTTTTTTTTTTTAATTTTAAATCGCTAACTGCCCTAGTGTGATGAATGGACTGTGTCAGTTACTGGTCTCCATGGGGTTGACATGGTGATTACTAAGTGTCTATTTATAAACGTATATAAGTTCCTAATCAATCGAGCCTGAAACTTTGACCAAGGAGATCACTTGTTAAGCGGCCTTGTACGATCTCGTACACTTAAGGGTGAAGTCCAGCCCGTATAGCGCTATGTTATGGACCCCCGGGAAGGTCCACCCGGCACGCAATCAGATCCGTCAAGTCTTTGTGCTTAAAGACCTTCATGCATTCATGCATTTGTCGAGGATCACAAGTCAGAGGACCATTAGGGGTAAGGTCCAGCCCCGCTTCAGAAGCGCTGATTGAAAAATGGACTAGTGGGAAGGTCCTCCACACCGATCTCGTCAAGTTTGGCTCTAAAATGTAGTCCTAGGATAGTCAAAAGTTTGACGCGCCTTGAACGTTTAATGTCTGCCGGTGGGAACGCACCACCTGTCCTCTTAAGGGCAAACCTTAAGTCTTATTAACTATAAGTTTATTAAAATTATGAAACATTTAGACGTCGTTATGGGAATGTCCCAGCTTCAATTTTGACAAAATTTCATTTCAATTATATAGGAAGGAAATAAAGCTCTTGAATAAAAGTTTTTCATTAGATTAATGTTAATTTAAGTGATTGATATCGTCGGCCATTATACAAATATGATTAGCCTACTTCTGTTGTTGATTACATCGTAAAACTTTTTTATATATGTTTTATATATAAATATTTTATTCATTTCTACAATAGGCCTATCTATTGTTAATTTTTTACAACACAACATTGACGCGCTAATTTTTGAGATCATTTGATAGTGCGTAAACGCCTGAAAGCGGTGGAGATGTGCTGTTAGGAAATGTGAATTATATATGGTCATGATTTCTGATATCGAATGAATTTGCAGCTATTCAGGTTTGTTCCCAATCTTCAACTAAAGATGGAAGTGTAATACACGTTCATAGTGATTTTATTCACATTCAAAAAACCGCATTTATTGCATTACGAAACAAAATGTCAATAGCGTGTTAAAAATACAATTAGTTTTAATTGAATGGTTGAAGAAATTAAATTAATTAATTAATTGCACATTTTAGTCTAATGCTGATCCGTTGCAAAATATTCATTGCATTTAGGCATTCACTTATAGTAATTCCAATTGGCAGACTTACAGTCGGATGCAGTCAATCTTTATCAAGATTTCTTGAAAAGACTTTGAATATTTCTAAAAAACAATCAAATTTTAGTAATGAGATAAAGGACATACACAGTGCTCTGCAAAAGCTGGAACAATTTTTTAAAAAAGACGCTGAAATTCATTTTTCCTTTGTAATTTTTCTTCTTCCATTCATTTGTGTAACTCAAACATGTCTAAAATCAAAGTTGATAGAAAGTTTCTTTTGTATGATGTACAAGGTGTCTGGTAAATAGTCAAGAAATTCAATGTGGAGAATGATTTTAAGATCATTTAATGGTCTAATTTTTCGAATAGGTTATTATGAGGGAATTAGCAATCGCTCCTCTTTAATATTGGAACCGTATTCCGTTGTAGGCCTGGTGACACATGTGTGCATCATTATGCACGTCAATTAATTTTGAGGGTGAAAATACTGCAATTTTTAAACAAAACATCGGAAGAGATGCTTCTCACAATGCAGCGTCATTTTGTCTTATTCTTAGCAATCACATCATTACGAAATGAAGAATGAATTGAAAGAGCTCGTAAACAAGCAGAAGAAGTGCAAGCAAGAAAAGTTGATTCACTACTTCCAACTGCTGTTTGGCACTTGCTTTGACGTCAACAACATCTCCAGTTGTTGCGGAACTTGATCGACATCAACGATTGATCAAGTGATGTTTTTTGCTATTACTTCCAAAGAAAAGATCTTGACATTTCTAGAGCTATGGAAGAGGTGGCTGATGGCGGGAGGACCATAATGAATTTATATTGCGAAAAATATTCCGAGTAATTTCTACGCCATCAAGTTAAATAATTAAGAATGAAAAAAATTATGTACACGCAGTCGACGTTTCGGGCAGGGGAGCAATAAAAAATATATTTTTATGTATACATTATATATAATATATCTATGATTGTTGTGAGCTTCTTATGAGTGCATTAGTTCTTGACTCTTCGCAGTTATTTTCACTCCATTCTATCATTTGTTTTCAATATGACGAAGGCAGGTGAAGTCATTTTCTGACACAGATCGAGAACAGAGCTGATCACCGGAGAGACAATAACACTCTTAAAACCGCAGCGTTATCGCCTGAGGGCTCTCGATTATCTCTCTCCGCTACGACGCACGCGCGGCAAGGCTATTGTTACGGGTGACAGCGAACAAGTCAAGACTTCGAAGATCGGCAGGACAGACTACAGCGAGACGGTGATCCTGACCCCTAGCGACACAGCGAGGAGCAAACAGTAGCGGCAGTGTTTGAGACTGGTGGACCTACAGACTTACATGTGAACGCCTCCAAAAGGTCCTCTTCAGGGCCACCCTGCTCTCTCGTTTGTCTGAATATACATTTCATTTATATCGTTTATCTTCTTATAGTATCATTTTGTTTGGGAAATAAAGTAGCCCATAACAATGATGTATACATTATATATATGATATCCAGACGTATATATAATATATAGAAAAATGTTCTCAGATTTGAACAATTAGAAGTAATTGCATTTAGTAATACAGGTGCCGATTTGTAATTAGGTGTAATAGGGTATGCACTAAATATGACAACTATGACAACTATTACTTAACTCATATCAAGATCAAGGTCAGAAGTGCCTCGCCTCGCCCTGACACGCGAATTGTCAGTCACTAGCATCATGATACTTTCGGAAGCGGTCGTCGGGCATTCGCTTACACTTCCGCTTCCAATGAAAACGATCGCTTCCATCGCTTCCGCTTCCACACCCCTGATTGAAGCTGCATTTATGGGAACTCGAAATTATTAGTAGGCCTAAATGTACAGTACTGATTGAGTATTTATCATCTCATGAGCTGAACACAACTATGTTCAGATTCTTATGTAAAAACTTCATAAATTTGAACAATTTCACGTCAAAATTCAGTGGCAACCATAAAGCTGCCAACTTTAAAGGCTGAAGTATGTGGGGACATTTGTCTCTGTGCTCAGAAACACAGTCACTCGTCAATTTGCACTTACCGGGAGTCATGATGAATCTGAATGTTCCCCTAATCTGAAACTTGACATCCGCCCATTTTTTCTTGAACATTTTGAGGCATTTTATTATCGTTCAAAAAGTAAATATTTTTTACATAGTTTCACCTCTAGTACAGCATCGAACCATGAAGCGAGGGGTTGCTCAATGAAATTAGAAATTTAAAATAATACATTATTAGATAAAGGAAAGGCAAATGTCCCCATCAGAAGCATGTTTGCACGCTTCTTGAAAGCATCAGGATTATAATGGTCAGGGAAAGTGGTTTGTGGAAGCTGATTCCAAAGCAACGTGTCCAAAAACGAGTTTGAGCGACTCATAGTGCATTTGCGTTCTGAACTTGTATGATAGCATGCGAGTGCATTAACTCTGCGTTTGCTTCTGGAGAAGATCTTAGGCTTGGGGACGTAGTCAGCAACTTCTGCCGAAATAGTATTTGAAGAAGAGGCTAAGTAAAGTTACATTTCTTCTGACGGAGAGCGGCTGCACCTCGTTAACAAGTTTTTCACCCATCAGATTCCTGGAGCGGTTTCAACCCGTCCAAGAAGGCTAGAATGTTCGTGCGCGGTACTTGTCCAAAGGTGGCAGCAATTCTCCATCAGATGACGGACGGTGGACTTGAGAAGATAGCAGACAGTCTGTGGTGGAATAAAGCTGCTGGCACAATGTAGGCTGCCATGTGTTGAGCTGCCTGCTTGTTGAGGGATTGGATGTACGGTTTCCATGATAGGTCGTTCGCAGCCGTTCATCCAAGGAATGGAAAGATGTCCTCAGACTTGAACAATTTAAGCACAACAATTCCTTGGCAGCCGTAGACGCTCGGCAGTCCGGCTCAGAATGGCCCAAACTAGCTTAAAATATCTAGAATGTCTGAACAAGCTGAAGGACTGCACAACAGGCTACTCTGCATTTCTTTATCCTGGCTTTGCCGTACTTAAATTGTTCAAGTCTGAGGACATCTTTCTATTCAATGCCCAAGTGAACTGGCACTCTGTAATCTTTATGATAGATATTACATATACAGTAGAGTTCGCATATATCGGCGCCTCAAGGGACAGACAAAAACCGCCGATATATGCGAACTCCCTGAATTTTGAAGTTTTGTGAAATCTACACGAGCTCTGAGATCATGCCATGCATCATACAATGTATATACGTGTATTGACTCATGAATTATTGCGTTGCTATACTTAAATACATATATTGACTTATTGTCCAACATGTACAGTGCATGCACATGTAATTGTGTCTATGTATTCAATAGATATCCAAAAATTGTGCCTTTCTGAACTGATGCTTGCAACGTAAGTATCGCAAACCGGATATCACTATGTTTGTCAAAAAATGAGTATGCTTTTTGAATCAAGAAGATTGAAGCTTCTTCATGCCTGCATGCTTACCTGCTATATGAAGCACAAAACAAAGATTAAGAGTATGCATAAATCAAGACGCTGCTAAGAGTCACGTGCAGGCGAAGCCAGCCAATCTAAGTCAATCAAGACGCTGCTAAGAGTCACGTGCAGGCGAAGCCAGCCAATCCAAGTCAATCAAGACGCTGCTAAGAGTCACGTGCAGGCGAAACCATAGAGATGGATGGGGTGGCGAGCCGCTTTCTGTCTAGAGAGAGGACATGCATCGAACTCAACAATGTTTTCGACGGTAGCTTGTGCTCCTTTGATGACGCAACAGTCACTAAGTCAGGTATGACAATAGCATCGTAGGTGAAGGCGTTAACGATGCAATCATCACGTCGAATGAAAGACTAATTATGTGAGAATCATCAGTGAGATACAGTGGCAAGCCTACTTATCTTTCCTCGGCTGCTAGATTCTACAATTTTGATAAAACCCCCAAACATGATCGAGATGAATTGTAGAAGATCTAAATTTTTACATACCACTAGAATAGTTAGAATCGGATAGTCCTAACAGAATCTACAGTCATCCGCGTCCACATATACTGTCATTCTAGTGACTCTTATAGGCAAAACACATCGCTTGAGGATTTCCAGGAAATCCGCCGTTATAAACGAACTTTTTTCTGTCAGGGACAGCGAAAATGCGCCGATATAGCCGAAGCCGATATAAGCAAACTCCATTGTATGGAAAAGATAGGAAAGTAATGGGCAAAAGACCGTTCCAGGCCACCATAAAATTCAAAAAAATAGTATCTTTAAAAACGACATAAATTCATGAATTTGAACCCTTTTTCAGGTTTTTAAGACCTAAATACATGAATTTAGTCCATTCAAAAAGTACCATTTTTGAAAAATGGTACTTTTTAAAAACGACATAAATTCATGAATTTGAACCCTTTTTCAGGTTATGAAGACCTAAATTCACAAATTTGGGCGTTTTTAAAAATACCCAATTTTCAAATTTTTCAAAATCTCAAATTTGAGAATTACAATTTTTACCTTGAAAATCATGACCGTTCTAGGACACTAAAAAATTATAAAAGTTGAGAATTTCAAAATTTGAGAATTACAATCGGGCGAAGCCCTAGAACCTTCGGTTCGATTTTCACCCTCGCTTAAATCATGACCGTTCCAGGACACCGAAAAAATCATAAAAGTTGAGAATTTCAAATTCATGAATTTTATCCATTTTTCAGGTTTTTAAAATGTATCATGTGACTAAAAATATTTCTTTAAAAATGGAAGAAACAAAAGTGGAAGGAACTTCAGAAATGGAAGGAACCTCAAGAATATATCCTTCGTTATCATATGAACGTAGTTCTACTTTAATGGACATTGAAAAGATTAACATTGAAAAAATGAATAAAAGAAAAACACAAAGATAGAGTTAGTATATGAAAGATAAGGAATCTCAATTATTATTAAGATTAGTGCATTATAAAAAATTAAGAAAGAGATGGACTAAAGTTAAGAATGTAACACAAGGAATTGGCATATTCTTTACAATAAGTTTGGGTGCTTTAACAATTGTTATATCTTCAGGTGTTTTAGTAATTCCAGTAGTTGCTACAGCTTTAACAGGTACGGGTGTTTTTGCAACTTCACTTGTTACAATGTTAGATAAATCTTTAATAACTAAGAAACGAAAATCATTAAAAACTAAGCATTTACATATTAAAGAAGTCTATGATAAACTACATTACTACTTTCAAAGAGTATGTGATGATAATGTTATTACGTTAGATGAGATTGAAAAATTTGATCAAATAGCTAATGAAGTAAATCAAATATCATTTCAATTACAGTCAGAAAAAGTTGATGATAAGAAATAAACAGGATGGCAAAATTTCGAGTGATGGTAAAATTTCTAATGAAGAAAATGACAAAATTTTTTTAGAAGAGCTAAAAACTTTAAGCGAAAATTTAAGCAAAACTTTATTAAACAAAACTTTATTAAACAAAACTTAAAACGAGAAAACTTTAACCGAGAAAACTTTAAACGAAAAGATGTCAAACAACAAAAGCAATAAAAAAATAATTTGTTCAGTAAAATGTTTTTGCTGTATTCCAATGTTACCACAAAATTCAAATATTATATTTTAAAAATGAATAAAATTAGAGCTGATAATTATAAAAGAATAAAACAATTAGAAGAGTTAATAAAACAAAGAAATATTATGAAAGAAAATCATCTTCAACATAGAATGATAAAAGCTGGTATTCAATCTGATATGTTTTGAAAAAATGCAGCAAACCGAACAAGTAAAAACTGATTTTGAAAAAACTATGAAACCATTTAAAACTCTTGAAAAAGAACTTACAAATAATGATAAACAAATTGATATAACAGATCCAGAGCACAAAACTATATTAGATGACTATGGATTACTAGAATCAAACATTAATAAGAAATTACCAAAATCTATGCAATTTGAACATTCTATTTCATTTATAGATGGAAAAACAATACCTAGATTTTATCTCGGACAAAAAGAAATATTTCCACAACCTTTTCGAGGTTTAATTTTTTCACCAGATAAATCTCCTTTTAATTTAGATAGAAATTTTGTTAATCTTTTAAGAGGAGCAGATTTAAATAATTATGCTGTAGAAGATCTCATAAAATATAAAGCTATGTTAGACAGAGTTGGTGCAGTAAAATCTCTTAGACGTAATAAACAATTAGAAAAATTTATTATCAACGGGAGTTAAAGTAGGGAAAGGTTTATCTGAAAAACAGAAAACTGAAACAACTGTATTTTTACCAGATGATCCACAAGAATTACTAAATAGATTAAATATTTTAATATCTGCAATAAAAGAAGGACATAATTCTAGTTTCAATGAAATTCATGCTATATTGAAAAGACTGTTAGAAAAGAAGATTCTAAATGAAGAGGATTATAACAGTATA